>JAPYZC010003351.1:0-13645 GCA_030522665.1 Ichneumoninae sp. A BG-2022a | reverse complement strand
ACAATCTGAAACTAATCGTCTCAGCGATCAAAATGTTTCGCAAAAATGTACCTTTCAACTCCTTGTGCTTGTTTGCACTAATATTTTGTATTGTGTTGCTTAGCTGACGCAATCCGCACAGCTGAAAAATCACTTCTGCACTCGCGAATCACATTTGGTTTCGGCGAATTGGTATTTTTGAAAACTCAGCAATGAGGTGATTGCATGGTCATAAAGTGATGTCTATAATGTTGTTCACTTCATATCCGATGCGTCCGATTATGCGCAGCGTTGCGCGGCCGCTTGTTACCATTGACCCGTGTTCCTTTTGTCCCCGGTCTCCCCTATTCGGTAGAGTTATTGATAATAGTACAGAGCCTTTTTCCATTGGATGATCCATAAGATTTATTATTTCTAAGAAAAATAAATAAAACCCTTTGTTTTTCCTCGAAGTCTACGAAACTCCTCTTGGTCGAGTATAACGTTATCGAGGTAGTGGGCGAGAGCTCCCAAGATGAATCTGTATTGAAAGCGGGGATCAAGTTCTCTCGATCTTGGGCTATTCCGCCCAGCCGTTGATTAAATTTTGCCGTTGGAATGCGAAAGAGGGGGTGAGACGGATCGATCGAGCTCTTTCACAGGGTTGCTCCAGATTTTCCGGACTGCTATCTGACTCGCCAACTACCAGCAGAAACGAGTAGTTAAGTCAGCGCATACATTATTGACTTCTACTGCGATTAACTGATTTTCCTCGTTGCTTTCCTTTACACCTATATATCCTGCGCATGTCCAAAAACGCTACTTTCTGCGCTTTGCTTTGAGGAAACTAATATTTTACCTTCCTTACGACCGACTTAGTTATACATACTGTGTGATTATGCATTGGGTATTCCTGGCGGGTCTCAATTCTGCGGGGTTGCCAACGTCGGTTGATTATTCACGACGGTCGAGCAGGACTTTGACGAGAGGAGAAACTGGATTAGTATAAGAAGATAAGTCGTTATTCCGCCGACGATCTGAAACACATTTTTTATTAATTTTTTTTCTTCAGAAAAATGAGAAAATTCCAAATTCATTGAAACCTTGAAAGTGCAAAATCCCAATTCGGCAGAATTATCAGAATTTACATAATCTTAATTCCCAAAGCTTCGGAATTCGAAGAGTCATGCAACAATTTTATCGATCGATCTTTCGATTTTTTATTCTCAAATTTTTTTTTTAAGTCGTATTGTTCATACCGCAGTGATGAGCGTGGCATCCAGCGAGAGTCCTTTGGCCTGGAAAGTGTTGTCGCGATGCAGCAATTGCAGGGAAAACAGCTGAAGCTGCAAATTCAACAAAAGGACAAAAAAAACCTGATGAGCCCGATTTCAACTTCTTTTTCCAAAGCGCAACCATCAAACACAGTTTATAACTCTCATGAGGATGTTAAATTCGAGAAATTCGGGCAAGAATTGCAAACACTTCCCAATGTTATAAAAATCTGAAAAAATGCATACTTATTATAGGCACTGAAAATATTCATTTTGCATAATAATAATTTCAAAAGGGCTGAAGGACTCAGGTCGATGGCCCATTGGCAGTTTTAGAATAATAAATAAGTTAATAAATAAAGAGATGTATCGGAGCTGTAATGATAAAATGTTACTGTCAATAAATACCTTTTTACTACTACTAATTTCAAAATTTTATTAACAAATTGTTGAAAAAAAATTGTTCATCAAAATATGTGTTAACTCAACTTTTTTTTTTATAAAAATGATTCGTCCATTTTTCGGAATACGTATGAGTTTTTTCAGATTTTTATCTTTATTTTGATTTTTCTTTTTTTTTTTCATGGAAAAATGTGCAAAAGTCAAAATAAAGATAACAATCTGAAAAAATTCATACGTATTCCGAAAAGTGAACGAATCATTTTCATTAAAAAAAAGTTGAGTTACCACATATTTTGATGAACAATATTTTACAACAATTTGTTAATAACATTTTGAAATTATTATTATGTAAAATTATGCCTATAATAAGTATGAATTTTATCAGATTTTTATAACATTGGGAAGTGTTTGCAATTCTTGCCCGAATTTCTCGAATTAAGGCGGAATGAACACCACTTGTTCCAACCTCCTTAACGCTCTGACACAGAATTATCGACTTTGTGCCTTCTTTCCCTTACTTCTTCCTTGACCTGTTTGTCGGTCGTGTCGAGAAGAACCTCGTGAACGATGATTCCCGTCCTGGTGGCCTGTCCCTTGGCGGTCTCGCACGCCCACACGATCGATGCGAGTTTGACAGCGTAATAAGTCACCGACGTCATGAAGTACGAGTACCATATCTGTTTCTCGAGATTGATCTCCTTCGAGCCGGTCAACTGTAGAATATAGAAGTACAGCGAGAAAGTGATCTCGGCGAAGGTGAGGGTGACCGTCGCGACGATCTGAAGACTGAATGTGGAGTTCAATTTTTGAACGACCTCGCTGACGTCGTTGTGTTGCTTCTTCATCGCTCGGATTTCCAGCAATATCAGTGGATTCTTCTGCTCGTGGTAGACCCGTCGAAGCAGATGAGGTTCCTCCTTCTCTATGCTCTCCTTGAGGGCGAGAAGATTGTCGTTTATCCTCTCGAAGCAAGCCCGCAGAACGCAGACCGAATCGACGTAGAGACTGTCCATCAGATAGACGACCAAGGTTGTGTACATGTTCAGAGCTTTGCTCACCACCAGGGCTATGTTTGGGGAATAAATGTTGGGCGTTTGTCCGATGAGAAAGAGAAATCCCAAAAGATCCTTGGCGTGAATGATTCTGGTCATAGCGATGAACGACGACGACGGCAGCCTCGCCGACACCTCGGCAAGATCGTTGAGCAGTCTCATCCTCTTGACGCTGTTCGCGAAAGACACCATCGCAACCGACCAGCCGAGCAACAGGTAACAGTTGCCCTGGAGAGTGCCCTGCAGGTTGTCGTAGACCAGAGTGTCGGATATGTCCATCTGGTAGAGGATCAGGATCGTCAGCGCGATGTTGGCGGCCGTCATGAAGGAGGAAAACGCGTATCCGAGCTTGGATGCGACGATCGTCGTTCCGGAGGTGAACTTGTACGGGAAGAGACCGTGAATCCTGGATATCTCGAAGCAGGGCCACATCAGCGTCAGGTAATCCGTTGCTCGGAAGAAGCGCCATTTCCTCAGACGCTTCTGAGATGCAGCGACCGGTCCGGATATTCCCATGAATGATGGAGGCGTTTTTGCCAAGATTTTGTTTTACCAGAGATGCGCTTGCGCTGATTAGCTGGACCAAAGGTTCCCACCTTGCGGTGTTTCCTTGCAAGAAACCCCTAGCTTCGAAACTTGTCCTGGGGATTGATCTCTAATGTACCGATCGAGGCTTTCTAAACCGGTGCGAATGTTCGCGTAGGTGCTGGGGCAACTTTTTAGATTTCTTGAGGTGAGAATATTATGATGCGGGAGAGACAAGTTGGAGGACTGAACCGTCTTGCGGGTCGTCTTCGAAGAACTGACTCGCGGGTTATGGACTCATTACGCTTTGCACTGTTTGTCGTTTAGCTGGTAGGGCTTTTTTATAGCATGTGTTAGCGATCGACGTTACCATGACGATGATGACACGGACGATCGATGTGCATCAACCACTTGGGGATGCGTTTCAAGGATCGTTCGAGACCGTTGTGGCGGGGCAATTTGCGCGAAACGCTTAATCATTTTTTCGCATCGACGGAATTAGCGTTGGCAACGAGCGGACATATAACGAAGGTGTCCCTCGGTGGTTCGACGCTATCGGAGAACGCGCGGAGAGCTGATCGATACTGGGGAGCTGTTTATGTTTATGTAATTCATTTTATGACCGACGCCGAAATGAACTGCAGCTCGGGAGAGGCATTTCGTTTCATTCCGATTAATGGGATGGAGTGGCAAAGAGTGATAACAATTTCTTATGCAAACTAGCGCACTTCATTCAACTGGTAATGGAAGAATTGTGGATACTTGACAATGCCGCGAAGCGTGCGCGACATCATAAGTGATTGGTCGGTCATCTTTGCCTGGGGAAATCTACTGAGTTTGGTGCAAATATTTATAACGATCGGGGTAGTTATAAAGGGTCGTAAAAAAAGGTGTAAAAAAATGGCAAATTTAATGTACCAGACGGGAAGTTTTTATGAAAAAAACTGATACATTAAATTTAATATACGATTGTCATGAAAAATTAATGGACCTATGGAGTGAAATTATTGGAATTAAAATACTCTTATAATAACGATGAAGTAAAGTATTAAAAGTAGAGTATTTTTGCTTCATCGTAAAGGAAGCTAGGTTTTCGCAAAAAAAAATTGTTTCGAGATGTTTAATATATTGTACGCTACTTTTTAATCACAATTGTACATGAAATTTGATATACCAGTTTATGCATACAAACTTCCACTACCTATTGTAAGAAAGCGAAAAATAGCAAATCACTGGAGAAGAAGAATTCGCTTTGTTATACTGTACATTAAATAGCATACGAATTTTTTTTACAAATACAAACAGATTTATGTCGAATTATCTTTATTTCGTAGGCGATATTCAGACAATTGAGTATACACATGGACATAGATTTTTTTTCAAGTCCTTGCATTTCTAAAAATTATTTTGCGTATGTCCAACGATGTGACAAAATGATGAATAGTTTTTTTCGCACATCGCGTGCACTATTCTCCAAAGCCATGACAAGAAAAAGATTGCACTATCGATAGAGCTTCGTGTGCGTGTCGCGTTTCAAAGCCGCTTCGGCAATATCTTAAATCTCACATCCACGAAAGTATTCATACACCCGGTATTGCTTTAACTGATTCCGATAACCCCTCAAATTGCTTCGGACATGCACCGTCGATTTTAATTACCGTTCACTACTGACGTTGACGAGTCCCATTTTTCCAACAGCCAAAAGAATACCCTCGAGCTTGCATCAAAATCTCACGGAAAAACGTAAAAATAAAATATGCTCCAAAGTATGAACAAAAATAAAAAACGCTCTCATCTTGAGAAAAAAAAAAAAAAAACGCCGCGCAATTCCGATGAAATCCAAGTCGTAGAAAGGTTAAGCTCTCGATGAAGAGATATGGGTGTGTCGGATACAATTAAAAATTCAGAAAAAAAGAAGATAGAATTGTCGATAAAGATGCATGCAGGTCGCGCGTGGCGAAGTCGCTTGGGGAAAAAAATGGTAAATGTGTCTCACGAAATTATTCATGCACTGGCCGTTGCTTTCACTGACCATGAGCTCTTAAATACATTGAGATCCGTACTGCAGATTGTGCCTGCACATTCCCGGCTCGACGAGTACCTGTACTTTCTTTTATTTACTACTTTTCGCAGTCGGTAACACAATTCCTTCGAGATCACTTCGAGCTCCCTTCAGGAGTATAAAAAAAGCATCGAAGCATGACACAATCAACCGGAAAATTCGTTTCCGCAGCGACCGATCTGAATTACGAATATTGCAGTTCAAAAGTTTTACTTGTGTTCTTCAAGCTGCTGGGTCTTGCCCCACCGACCCTCGTGCGAAGTGTTCTACCGAAGAACACAATGAAGAAAAACTTGTCGAAAGCCTCAGTGACGATCCACTTCGACTATTCCACACTCGGTTCTTTGTACAACGTTTTTCTGATTGTTTCCCTCATGGGCATATTTTCGCAGTCGTTTCCGATCGTGTACAAGGTCGATTATCTCTTCAAGTCAAACTTGACGGAGGCGATTGAGGTGGTCGAGTCGATTTCCGGGAACCTGGCAGTAATCGTTATATGGTTGTCATTTTGCATAAGACAGACCACCATCGTGGAGATTCTGAATCGTTTGACGAAGTTCGATCGTACGATTCCCGATCAGAGCGGCGGTTGCGAGGTCGAATCGAGCCGACACTATCTTCTTTTCGTTTTCGGCGCGCACGTCCTGCTGCGGATCACAGTGGTCGTAACCAATCACCTGTACTTTAGGTCTCCGTTGCTCGGTTGGTTCAACAACATCTTCCCCTGCACGATCGTCAGTTGGTTCATGATTCAGTACGTCATGATGGTCAAGCTCTTGGAGACGCGCTTTCGGAGATTGAATCGTTGCCTACTGAATAACGCCAGATCATTGATCGTTCGACCGATCCGGACGTTGATCTTGGAAAGCGACTCTGTGGACAATAATTTTTTTCCAAAAATCATAGCGTTCAGAAGAGCTCACATTTCGCTGTACGAGATTGCGAACGATGTCGCGGATTTTTATTCGCTACCGACTGTTTTGGCCGTAGCTTTCACCTGCTACTCGATCGTTTATAATTCTTATTACGCTGTTCTACCGATCGTCGTCAAGATTGAGAATAATGGGACTCTTATGTGCATCTCTTCTGTGATTTGGCTGGTCAGTATGGCAGCACCGATCGCGATATTATCTGCAAACGTCGAAGGGATGACCGATCAGGTTTTTATTATCGATTCGGCGCCATTGGAGTGCAATGAGAGGAGCGTTTAAAAAAAATTTGAACGATATCTTTTATTTCAATTTGCAGATGCGAAAGACTGCCGATGTCGTTCATAAATACCTGATGAGAGAGCTGAACACACGAGAGGAAAAATTCGAGGTGATTTGAACTCGATTCATTTTTCGTTATTATTATTGGTCGAATTTTATAGTTGTTATTGATTTGTTGTTGTTGTTGTTGTCTACAGCTTGAAGAGTTTTCGCGAGAACTGCTACAACGAAATGTTAAATTTGAGGCCTACGGATTATTTTCGTTAGACTACACCCTCGTGCAATCGGTGAGTTGGGTGGTTGGTAAACAAAAATTGCTAGAAATGAGATCCAAACATTTTTTTTTATCGTCCATGCAGAATTTTCCTAATTTTCATTTTTTTATGCCTAGGATCACACATTTTTATTGCGTTGACAGTGATAATGCATAGAAAATATGCATTTATACAGAAAAATTATTTTACTTTTCAGATATGCAGCATGGTTGGCATATATCTCATAATTCTCCTTCAATTTCAAATGTCACCTTCGAGCAGTGATGTAAATATTATGACGATCAATGTCACTGATACGAAATTAAACAGTTCCTGAGAATTGTACCTGTTATTTTTTTTGTTCAATTTCTCATAACACACAAAGTATGTAAAGGTGGAAAATATTGTAATGAACAAAAAAAAATGTTTTCTCCGTTTATGTTCTAAGCTTGCGAGAAAATGAATCATTAAGCATTGATCTCATTTTTCAACTGGAACTGACGTCACTTCCGGGCGTAAAATAATGTTTTCAATACCAAAAAAAATTATTCCCGAATTCCTAGTGTCGGATATAGATAGTCAAGGATCGTCAAACCTCGCGTGACGCCTTTGCGGAAGTAATAAAAAAAATCCAAGCTACGTCGACATCGTGATTAATCCTGCCGTGCGTGTCGCGTTTGCACCCAAGCATCGCTAATGAAAATATCCCACGCTTTCCCTCCGTCACTGCTATTACTGACCGTGAACTCTCAAACGCTCGTAGATGTCCCGCGTAGATTAAACATAAACACTCCAGGCTGTCGGACGTCCAAACTGACGTCCAACTGACAATGATAGTCAGGTGAAGAATACCCTAGAAGTTGCATCGAGCTGCCATTGAACATTCAAACATGAAATCAAATTCGCCGAGAACAAGAAATTCTACACCTAGCAAACTGGATTACGAGTACTTTGGCGCCAAATTAATACTATCGATCTTCAAGATCATGGGTCTCGCCCCTCTGTCGATTTTCCGAAGCCGTCGAACGCAAAAGGGTTCAAAGCCGATTCCCGAAGCTTTGACGGCGCCAAAGTTCGCCTACTCGCGTATCGGTAGTTTTTACAATGTGTTTCTGATCGTTTTGATCTTCGCGGTTAATTTCCTGACGGTACCGTTGGTCGAATCAAACGAGTATCCCTTCAAGACCCACTTGACCGAGACGATCGAGCTGACTCAGGCGATTGTTGGCAACGCGGTTGTCATCTTCATATGGCTCTTGATGTGCTTGAGACAGAAGACTATGGTGAAGATTATGAATCGTTTGATGAGCGTCGATGATACCGTTTGCCGTTCGACGGAATCCCATCGGACTTACTTTGTTGTACTTTACCTGACGAACACACTGGTGTGGATCGAAGTGATCGTGAGCAATCAGCAATGTTATCATTCCAGTGTTCCCAGCTGGTTGAACGACATTGTGCCGGGTATGATCGTCAATTGGTTTATGATTCAGTATGTCGTAACAGTGAAACTCATCGAGACACGATTCAGGGCCCTGAATCGTAAACTCCTCGATAGTTCGAGATCATCGGTCGTCGTACCGATCCGGTCATTGATCATGGGGTACGTGTCGACGGATAGTTTTGGTATTCCGAAAATCCTCTCATTCAGACGCGCTCACACCGAGCTGTACGGGATTTCGGGCCAGGTTGCCGAATTTTATTCAATACCGGTCGTCTTCACGATCGCCCTCAGCTGCTTCTCGCTGATCTACAACGCTTACTACGTCGTCATGCCGTTCGTATTCGAGACAGACGATGATCCAACGTTGATCATTCTCAATTCGATGTTTTGGCTGATCGGGCTGATGTTACCGATCACTATGCTCGCTTTGGAAATCAACGAGGCTACCGCCCAGGTTTTTATGAACTTGTGTAGCTGTGAGCATGCGTAGAGGCAACCTTTTTGGGTTTTATGCTCAGAAAATCACGAACACGCACTTCCGTCTTTGATGTAGTGTTGCTCTGGTGAAAACTTACTCAGCTTGCAGATGAAAAAGACTGCCCAGGTTTTTATGAATTTGTTTAGCTGTGAGCATGCGTAGAACTAACCTTTTTGGATTTTATGCATAGAAGATTACGAACACGCACTTCCGGCTTTGATGTGGCGTTAATTTGCTAAAAACTTACCCAGCCTTTGGTTTGCAGATGAAAAGGACCGCCCATAATGTCCACAAGCTTCTCGGAAGATCACTCATCAGTCGTGAAGAGAAGACCGAGGTGAGGTGCATGATTCGTTGTTATTGTCTTCATTTTTGTTCAATTTGTTGTTGTTATTATTCTCATGTTACAGCTGAAAATATTTTCCCTCGAACTGCTACAGCGGGAAGTGGAGTTCACGGCCTGCGGACTATTCTCATTGGATTGCACTCTAGTACACTCGGTGAGTCGATTCGTATCATACGATCGATTATTTATCACTATATAAATCAATGAAACATTCTCTTCTCCTTACCTCGCAGATATTCAGCATGCTCGTCACTTATCTCATCATCTTGTTTCAATTTCAAATTGCACACCACCACCGCGAGTAGAAAGTTTTACTGAATATTACGTCGCTCTGGGACAATTTGTATCCGACACGTGCTGAATAAAAAAAATATAAAAAAATGCGATGAAGATCGATCCCACTTCATTCTCTCGACGGTCTCTTCTAATAGTCGACTGTTGTTCATACGCTATGTTATTATCTTCGATATAAAGCATACGATAAAAAATTGTCTACATTCCGCGATCTCGTAACGACCACCTTTTTTTACGTAAACATGATGATTTTAAAATAAATCAAGTACGAACAATCACTTAATGCTTCTGAGCTCTTCGCTCGGAGCTCAGTACTTCTTCGTCACCCGTTTGCACCTCACCATTGTTCAGATGTCGAGTCGTTTTTTACTTTTGACTTTGCACTCGTGACTCATTTGCTTTCTCATAGAGGAAAAAGAGATTCCTCTATGAGAAAGCGAGAACAAAAAAACCTGTATTGATGTCCTGAGAATAATCTCGACGTGGAATCTAAACCTCTTCAATGATGAAACCCCAATTGACCAAAACAAAAACTCTGGACTACGAGTATTTTGGCGCGAAGTTGATGCTATTGATCTTCAAGATCATGGGCCTCGCGCCTATGTCGATTATCCGAAGACGTCCGGACGAAAAAGTGTCAAAGGCCATTCCGGAGGCTTTGTCATTGACGAATTTCGCCCACTCCGATCTCGGTGCTGTTTACAACGTGATTATGATCGTTTTTCTCTTCGGCGTGAGTTTCGTGTCCGTGCCGATGATCTATGAATCCGAATATCTCAGCAAGAGCAATTTTACCGAGATGATCGAGGTGACTCAAGCGATCGGCGGCAACGCGGTTGTTCTCTTCACACTGCTGTGGACTTTGCTGAGACAGAAGACCATGGTGAAGATCATCAATCGTTTGATGAACGTCGATGCGAACGTTTTCCGTTTAACCGAATCAAATCGAAATTACTTTTTAATACTTTTTTTATCGAACTTATTCGTGTGGATCGTACTGATCGTGAGCAACCAAAAATACTATAATACGACGTTTCTCCAATTGATGAACGAGATTGTACCCGGTGTAATCGTCAATTGGTTTGTGGTTCAATACGTCGTAACGGTGAAACTGATAGAAAAGCGATTCGGTGGCCTCAATCGTGCACTCATCGGCGATTCGAGATCATCGATCGTCCACCCGATACGGTCGTTGATCCTCGGACGCGCGTCGGCGGTCAATTTTGATTTTCCCAATGTCCTCATGTTCAGGCGCGCTCACTCTGAACTCTACGAGATTTCGTGTCGAGTTGCGGAATTTTACTCGCTACCGATAGTTTTCGCGATCGGGCTCAGCTGCTTCTCGATAATCTACAACGCTTACTGGATCGTCGTGCCATTTGTATTCGTTTCGAAGGAAGATTCGACATTGATGATCATCAATGGGGTCTTTTGGATGATTGCGCTCGTGCTGCCGATCACTATGCTCGCTTTGGGAATCAACGCGATTACTGCTCAGGTTTTTATCAATTTTTTCAACGAATTATATCGACTACAGGACGTGATTGCTTGTACATTTTGCGATATTTTTGTTTGACTATTTTTATGTTCAGATCAAAATGACCGCCCATTATGTCCACAAGCTTCTCGCAAGATCAACCATCAGCCACGGAGACAAAGTCGAGGTAACATGCACGTTGTTTTTTTGTTTTCAATTTTATTGATTTTTGTTTTCAATTTTATCGATTTTTGTTTTCAATTTTCTTGATTCTTGTTTTCAATTTTATCGATTTTTATTTTCAATTCTTTTTCTATCGTTGCAGCTCAAGGCGTTTTCGCTCGATCTTTTACAACGAGAAGTACAGTTCACCGCTTCCGGACTCTTCCCTTTGGATTGCACCCTCGTTCACTCGGTGAGTCGTCACGAATCTGACGATCGGTGTTGCTATTTTACGCTATGGAATGTTACGCTATGGATGGATGACACATTTTTTTATCCTTCAGATATTCAGCATGGTCGCCACTTATATCATCATCCTATTTCAATTTCAAATGTCAAACGCGACGAAGCAATAGGTCTTATGCTGTACCAAATGTTACTAATAGAACATCAAATCTCGTCAAGTATATCTCGTTGTTCTGGTTTATTGATCATACTCCTTTATGCTGATTTACGGTCAAGGATATGTCGGAAGAGAAGTCGACGTCAAAAATTGTTACTTCTCGTTATCACCGTCGTTCAGGTTCAAATTGGACGTCCCGGAACAATTTTTATCTGGCACGACCTAAATAAAAATAAATGCGACTAAGATCGATCTCGCGTCACTCTCTCGATTCTTTTCTCCTAATAGTCCGCACAGAGCACGCGATAAAAAATTACCTCCAATCCGCGATCTCACAATCACCCCCAGGATTTATTTCTTTTTTATGGACACATAAGAATTCTGAAATAAATCGAGTTCAAACAATCAACTAATGCTTTCGAGCTACTCGTTTGCAGCTCAGTGCTTCTTCATCATCCGTTTGCACTCCACCATTGCTCCGATTTCGATTTTTTCGTTTCTCTTACTTCTCACTCGCGGTCCCGTTGATCCCGACGTACTAAAAGATCACCGATCTGTATGTCTGTGATTCTATTGTCGACGCCACAATGATTTCCACAATAAATAAGTCCGACGGCGACTGCGTCGCTACTAAATTGATGCTGTTAGTTTTCAAGATATCCGGCCTGGCGCCTTACGCCCTGCGAGTGAATACACCAAGATCAAAGCCGTCGAGGAAGATGTCTTGGCAGAATTTGCCCTCCGTTCAATTCTCGCCCTCCCGTCTTGGCTGCATCTACAATTTGTGCCTTGTTCTCGCACAAACCCGCGTGTTATTTTCATCAATCCCGCTGGAATACGCTGGTGAGGACCTCGACCGGCTGCCCATCAATGTGTTGATCTCAGTGATCTCCTGTGTCTTCGGCAATTCCGTGCTGTTCGCAATCTGGCTGACACTCGGATTCCGCCAGAAGACCGCGGTGAGGCTATTGAATCGCTTGCTCAGCTTGGACAGTGCCATTTTTTTCCCCAACGAAAGTTACCGACTCGAGTCCAGTGGTCGCTTCTTCTGCGTTGTCTTGTCGGCGAACATCTTCGTCTGGACGGGATTGCTGCTGACCCAGCAGTTGGCTTTTCATCCTCGGGTGCTCACGTTCTTCAGTGTCGCTTTGCCGTGCACGATCGTCACCGGATTCGTCACTGAATACATATTCGTCGTAAAATTGATCGAAAAACGGCTTAGAGCACTCAACGTTGCACTGTTGGACAATTGTTCGCCACGCTTGTTCATCACGCCGGACGAAGATGTTCATTGCAGCTTCCCATCGAAGATTTCCGAGATCAGGCGTGTTTATGCTAATCTGTACGAAGTCGCGTTCGAGATATCGGAATGGTGGTCGTCACCGATTTTGCTGCCGATCGCCTACAACTCCTACATGCTCGTCTGCAGTTCCTATTACTTCCTCTCACCGTTCGTGATCGTGACACCGATGCAGACGAATTTGATGATAATCAATTCAATTTTCTGGTTGATCAGTGAGATGATGCCGATCGCGATATTGGCCACGGGCGTCAACGATGTCACTGCAGAGGTGAGTATAGGGGTGACCGGGGACAAAAGTAACAAAAATCCTTTTTTTATTTTTTTACCAACAAACCCGAGAGTCTAACGCTTCGGCGTTCAATGGTGTACCATTAACCTAGTCTTAGGTATATAGTTAAAAATTTCAAGCAGAAATATGCACGGAATTGCGAACACCGCCCCTTTAAACACAAACGAAATTGGGTAAGAATTTGGGCTGCGGTAGGGTCAATTGTAACGGGTAGGGGGATCGTTTGTAACATCCTCCTGCATCAACGAAATCCTTCGCCGACCGCTATTAAGAAATAGAACGGGGGTGCATTAGCACAGAAAAACTCAAATTTAAATTAAACATTTTTTAACATTTATTTGCCGGCTAAGCCGTTTTAGCCGGCCTAACTATACAACCCTACTATAAATGTTATATTCTACAATTGGTTCGTTATAAATTATAAGTGTATAAATTATCGCTGATTGCTTAGAATGTAAGAATAAAATAAATAAAATATACTGGTATTAGTTTTGGTATTGGAAGAATTTACTTATTGCTGGTACAATTTACCCAGATCGACTGTTACAATCGACCCCACACATGATTATTAGCAAAGTTACTGTGGAATCGGTTAATAACAATGTGAAATTAATCGTCTCAGCGATCAAAATGTTCCGCAAAAATGTACCTTTCAACTCCTCGTGCTTGTTTGCACTAATATTTTGTATTGTGTTGCCTAGCTGACGCGAT
>JAPYZC010003350.1:6752-19163 GCA_030522665.1 Ichneumoninae sp. A BG-2022a | reverse complement strand
GATAATGATAATGATAATGATAATGATAATGATAATGATAATGATAATGATAATGATAATGATAATGATAATGATAATGATAATGATAATGATAAATAAGATCACCGATATCTACGGTGATCAGCGAGATATAAGTTATTGATAGGTAGGGGTAGAGCTCAGACGTACAGAGTGGAAACACATAAAGCCGTTGAGCCAAGTTTAACGACAGATTGTAACTTATTGCCAGTCGAATGGGCACGTATAGGAGCGCGTCACGTAGGTAACTTGCCCGATTGACGTTACACACAGCGGAGGGTTCGCGAGAGGCAGAACGGCAGAAGATGAAAGACGAAGGCAGGGGACATTGTGCCCCGACGCGGGTGACACCGGAGAGGTGGATAGAGACGGACTCAACAATCCACCTGCTCGTCGAGTCGGGAAACTTCGGAGTCTCGACGTTTCATCGCGTATAACCGACGGCATCATCGCCCATTTGCATATACACGTTTGGTCTGTATGTACACTGCGAGACTTAGCTGCTATACACAGTATCGCGCCCACCCTATATATAGTCGTACCTATTACACGAATACATTACACAGAGAGGATAACCCGGGTAACTTGGACAGATTGGGTTACACGACTCTGTCACTCGCGCGATCCGGCAAGGAGTTCGCTGGATGCCGCCAGTACCGGCTGCGTCTCGTTCCTTGTCGTGATGCCTGGCATCGTCTTTGGGGTAATACTATAATTATGCTATTTTTTTCACAATTGTCGGGAGTGAGATTCAGATATACGTCGACGAGTCGCCAGGCACGGTCGAAGATTGTCGTGAACACGGGTCGAATTAGGAAAACATCCTCGGATGAAACGGTTAAGGTGAACGGCCCAGTTTCCGCCGCTGTCCCAGTTACCGCCATTAATCGCTATTTGTACTGATAATAAATACATTACACGTTAAATGCGAACGAAATAGGCGGCATATTGAAGAGCGGTTTACTCTTGATTAATGCCGCGATACGTATATTTTTAATAAAATGTTCCCTTTAACAACTGAAGATGGCGGAAATTGGGCCGCTTACCTTAATGGTTGTTTAACTCCCGACTGCCCCCCGGGCACAAAACGGGAGTTACGCGTTTCACTCCGATGACCCACTTTGGCATCTTTTCGAAGGCGCCGGTGTTTGTCGAAACGACAAAATATTACTTAACCAAATTTGGCACATTGATTCCCTATGTAATGATCTATGTTTGTGACCAAAAAATGTAAGCTAAGGTGTAATAAGGTTTTTTTATGTGGTGTTCTGATATATGTCAGCGATATAATTTTCTATGGTTCTTTTTTCTGCGATGAAATTTTTTTTTTGCAGTAGAAATGGCTATTTTAATGGCGGAATGTTAATGGCTATTTTAATGGCGGAATGTTAATGGCTATTTTAATGGCTATTATTAGAAATGGCTATTTTAATGGCGAATGGCCCGGGTGGCCAAACGGCAGAATAGGTAAATGGCCGTATGACAGGCGAGCAGAGTGGTTACATGGCGAATGGCCGTATGGCCAAATTACCGAATGACAATTTGTTGCTTTAAGCTAAGACAACAAATTATATAAGACAAACAAAAAAATTGATGAACATCCGTCACAAAATTTCGTCTGCCAGAAAAAAAAAAAAAAAAAAAAAACAAGTGAGACCTCACCTTGGTTCGGTCTTGGTTTTCCAGAGACAAATGTCCCGAGAAATTGTCATTATCGGTACTCGGCGAAGCCACGGAGGATGCATCCGGCTGTGTAGTTTAAACCGCAGCCTGGCACTACCGCTATTGCCACTGCCGACTGCCTAATACTCCATGTGTGGGCACGATTAGATGGTCCTTAACTATGCATGCAGCCTGATTGCCACAGTAATTGTCACAAATTACGTTCCCGGGCAATTAACGTCGCGGTACCCACCGTTGGCCGATGTATAAATTGGCCACGAATATACTATATGTATATAGAATGTTGGGCGCGTCACACATATGCATATCCATTCATCCTACCTTATGCGCGTACGGCCACTAAATCAGTCACGTATACACGCATACGGTAAATATGCAGTTCATTGGATCGATCGAGAATAGGAGATTCTCGTCTAACACACTGCTTAAGCCTTGAACCAATCAAATTCCTAACATAGCCGCAGCGATTCGGGCGAGTGCGCCGTGGTCCCCGAATCGGCAGAGAGGGATGTGAAACCGAAACCACCCCCACAACCGGTGCCGCATCCCCGAGTCCGCGTCGAACTATTGCCGGTGACGAGGAACGAGCAAATTCCGATTAGGAGTGAAGCCAAGTTAACTTCTGGGCTTCACATATCTACTCTGCATACAACCCCCTCGACCGCGTCTCCCCGGCACATAGCTTCGCTGTGTGCAAACCCATTTACCCCTGTGTGCCACTGTAAATGCGACTATCGGGAAAACTCGGGGATCGCGTAAATTCACGATTTTCGAAGAATATAAAACTTCGAGCCGGAGGAGGAAAGAAGTGAAAGAAGAATAATAGAAAGAAAGAAGGAAAGAAGGGAGACTTGTGTCGAAGCTGAAAACGTGTTTTCCTTCCCATCATCCCCTATATATACGTATATATATATATCCGTAGAGACGGGTGAAAAAGGTATATAGTAACGAGAGGCGTCGTTCTCGGAATCAATTACCTCCCGAGAGTCGGTAGCATCCACCCTATATAGTGAATACCTACCTATAGCAGGTACGTAGGGTAGAGCTTGTTCCAGAAGGGGTGGCGGAAGGGGGGATGGAAGTGTCGCGGCACGTACAGACGAATTGTTTGGTTTAAAGCTCTCTTCCTCTCGCGTAACGGGGCGAGAGTTTGAGCCGGGGAGGATAGTGTACGGAGGATGAAGAAGGAAAGCTGGATGGAAGAGTGTCGCGATGGAGGGAGGAGGCAATCGATAGGTTCGATTGTGTGTTTGAGGAGAAAACCTTCTCTTTTCTCTTCCATCGGGAGAAGCTATACGGGTGGGGGGGGGGGGCGCGGCAAGGGGAGAAAAAGCTTCGACGTCCACCTCCAACGGGGAATCTTGTTATCGCTCGCGCTGGCGCTCGTTGGGGATGGTTCGTTCTCTCGGTTCTCCGTTCGCCGGCTCGAGGGGGCAAGCGGGCTACCAACCCGAAGAAAGCTTTCCGTGACTACGTGAGGGGAAGATTGTTCAAATAGTTGGAAGCCACGCGGTCGGCGGCCGCGCGCCGGATACCAGACACCAGCCACTCCCGCGTTTGCCCGGCAAGCGTCAGAGCTCGGGAGAGACGCGCCGTGCGAGGGAACCGACGAGGACCAATTTGTACTTTGTTGCTGAACTTCTTCCGCTGTCCCGTCGTTGGCCCGTACGTCGCGTGTGATCTCTTCCAATACCGTGCTACATGGAAGCTTCTTTGCTCTTGAGGTGGGAAGCTACCGGCGGGAATTCGGTGGATCAACTCTATGGAACGCCCTATGTCGGGGTCATTGACTCTAGCCATTTTTTAAATGAATTTCGCTGGCGAACTTGCGGATGATCGCAATCAATTTTTGTTGATCATCAAAGAAACTACACTGTGAGCTTAGCGGATTTTCTTTTAATCCCCCTTTTAATCTTTGGCCCGATCGAAGGTACCGGGGTCATTGACCCTCATTATTCTTGACGAACCCTCCCGGCTGGAACTAAAATATGAACGCCCGCAATCAATTTTTTTGTGGCCCATCGGGCATACACTTTGAAGTCTATAAATTTTTTCACATCTTTTTATCGTGGTTTTTTTACTGCCCGTGGTAGGAAAAATTCGATCGAGCACCTGTCGCGGTACCAGCGGCTCGGGTCATTGACCCTTAATACTTTACATCCTTTTAACTGAAATAACCGTACCGACGTTTCCAATCAATTTTCCTTCTGGGCCATCAACGAGACTATACTACGAAGTATCTCTAGCATTTTATTCCACATTTCTCCACCGCCCACTACGTTGCTATTCCGGCTTTTCGAAGGTTGCCAGCCGGCCTCCGGAGTCGGCGCAAACATGAATAAGTAATTGCGACCCAATTAAAAACAAACAAAAAAAGAGGGAAATAAAGAGGAACGCGTGGCTCATTTAAAACGTTGTTTGCGCAATTCTACGGCAAAACAGCGGCGTCCGATTAATTTATGCATCATTGTTGTTCGAGGCCGTATACACGCATCGCTGAAAGTCAGAAGCGGCAGCTCCACAGCCGGGAGCGTCTCGGCGACTCAACCAATGCTATTCATCCCGATGATTTATTTACAGACGTGTGTACACCACACTGTTCTGCGGGTTTGTGCCCAACTACTGTACATACATATATATATATATATATATATATATATATATATATATATGTATATACTTTATTCAACGCTGTTACTCGTACGGCACACGTACGGCCGGGCCGCATGCATGCGGAATACGTAACGGGCGAGGCAGGGGCCGTTCTCGCCTGTATATATTCGCGGCGGAAACCCCCGTGTACCGGAACAGCAACGGTGCGAGAACGACTGCGACGCTATTTCTGGCCCGGCATGCGGTGTGCCCGTCTGTGTGCACCGGTACGAAAAATAGGAGTGGATGGATGAAAGAGAGTGAGAGAGAGTGGAGAAACGCGAGAAAATAAGAAGATGGGTCGACTGCAAAGTCGACCTCGTCGGACGAGAAGGAGCAAGAGGAAGAAAAATAACGTCGGGCTCTTCGAGAACCCGATCGAAGAGCCTCTCAATCTTCCTTGGCACGGAAATAAATATATATTTGGCTCAGCTCGGTTCACTTGATTTCTCATCCGACCGCAATTTAAATGAATAATTGTAAATTTTCCAACAGAAGACTCTTTCGAGGTTCAGGAAAATTGTCCAGAAAAATTTTACATTTTTCAGCGATTTTAGGCACGAAAACGTTTTTTATTTTTTTTCTCGGTAACAAAATATTGCATCAAAAAATGTCGTTAACTGATTGTCCTCAACCGCGTTTGGAACGTGTGAAAAAATCCCCAGGCTCGAATTTAAGAAATTGAAGGTACAGTGTCATCTTTTCAATCTTTCCGTATGCTCTCCTTAAAATGGTACACCTTCCATAATCTCAATCTTTTCCGCGATCGATCAGATCGAAGCTCGAACAATGTACGTTGTGACGAAAATTTGCTCCTCTCACACAGTCGACGAGCTTCATTGACTCATAAGCCTCATTGACAACGGGATACATTTTTGGGATGCGAACCCCAAAGCCACATCACCATTAATTAATCCCTGTTCGTATCTGTGCCCGAATTTAATTATCGATCTATTGCCAATCGCTCAACGAAGTGAAGTCGATTGCCCGCAAGATAAACAATGACTGGGGGAATCGAATCGATGATCCGATTTGGCCGTACACGTCGCCTTGCCCGACATTCAGCCGGTGCGCTTCCGTCGAGCGGAGAGTCCTGATAAATCCCCGATTCCGCGTGTGTATACGCCAGCCCGACCTGTCTCTCCGTGTGCAGACCCGGGAGTGCATGAAAGCAACAAGATAATGCCTCTGGATCGAACAATGTTGCGGTAATCGAGGTACGCGCCGTTGTATCCAATGCGTTTCCGCCTTCAATTTCCCTCTGTCTCGCAGTTGCTGGGTTGCCTCGCTGTTACCGCTGCAGGTACCCGCTCGCCCTCCTCGCGGCCCTTCGAATGCCTCATTCCGGTTATACCGGGATGGGATCTGCATGCACGCGCAAATGGTCTCCAATTTCTATCGGGAGGAGGAATCTATATCGTTGCTGTCGATTTCGACTTCGAAGCACCCTTGATTCCGAATACATGCCAGGACTGTTTCTCCCGCCCGCGCACAATGTTGCACAGTGCACAGCGTAGATTTCTCGTGCCGTGGAGCACGGGATGCTGCTCGAGTGAGCCTCCAAAACGTTGAAGTGTACAGACTCCGGCACCGATATTTCGCATCGCTCAACAATTTTCGTCCCGAAATGGACAGCTTCGAAAATCGAAACGTGAGTGGTTTCGATTCTCAATCTCAAAATTTATGGTACGATAGGTTTGATCTTACGCGGAGACAAACATATCTTGACGCCAAACGAGGAATTTGTTTCTTTGCTACCGTTAACTACTTTATTATCTTGAAATCGCAGTATGGCCAAAATGGTCGAATGGCCAATTTCCATATCGTAGAGCAAAGCCATCTGAGGACACCGTCCAGCGAACGAATTAATATACCAATAACAAGAAATATATACGCATCGCAGCACTATTATTTATTTGGAGCTACATATTTTCGCCGAAACTTCAATCTGCCGAATCGTCGTATGGCCGAAAGTCACCGGTTCTAACGCACATTATCCGAATCATCAAACTTCCGAATCGTCAAATGTCCGAATCTTCATTAATCCGAATCATCCTTTCAACGAATGTCACTCTTCCGAAATAGTAAATGGCCAAACGTTACTTCTCCGGAACGTCACTTATCCGAATCGTCATTTTCCAAATAACAATTTCACCGAATCGTCATTTTTTCCAAATAATAATTTCACCGAATCGTCATTTTTCCGAATAATAATTTCAACTTTCGATCCTTGTTGCACAATATACTATTACTCGGACATGCGCAGATGTTCCTTATTCGGCCGTATCGATATTGATCATCGATATTTTTCGATTTCATGTCTCTCGATATGACGCTATTATAGTTCAAATTTGAATTTCTACTCTTATAATATCATTATGAAGATCAATGAAAGAAAAATGATCCGCGAGATCTCAGAAATCTAAGGACGACGAGACGCGAGGAGATTCAGAACGAATTGATTCGGATGACTGACATATGACATATGACGGATAAATGACGATTCGGACGAATGATGATTGGGCGAGTTGACGTTTGGAGGTTTAACCATTTGGAAATAGGACATTCGGTGAAATTATTATTCGGAAAAATGAAGATTCGGACAAATAACGTTCGGATAAATGGCATTTCGGAGAAATAACATTGGGCCAGTTACTATTTCGGAAGAGTGACATCCGTTGAACGGACGATTTGGAATAATAACAAGTCCCTTCGGGGCTTGGAGCCCCTTCGGGGCACGTCTTTTGAGGGTTTGTGGTTCAAACGTCGTTTTGAGGTTTTCTTGCTTAAACTTCGTTTTCAAGTTTTGTTTCTCAAACTTCGTTTTGAAGTTTTGTCGCTCATACTTCGTGAAGATATACCGCAGTGACATGTTTGAAGGTGCTATACTACGTGCTCTGAAATGGCATTCATACGTTGCGCTACGCACTACGAAGTTTTATGCACACCTCGCGTTTCCGCTCTGAATTCTTATTCATAAATTTCGTGTAATCATTTTCGCGAAAAAGCAGATAAAAGTTTAAAAAATTTTATTGGCAAAACTTATTTACAGATGTCTCAATAATTTTAAATTTGTTCGGCTATATGTTAACTATATACTGAATTAAGACGGCGAAGGATATTTTGATTCATCGGCAAGTTTTAAAGTTCGATACGGATGTCCGATGCACAATCTTGGAAACTAAAAAAAATTTCGGAAGTTTGACGATTCGGATAAACTGCGTTAGGACCGGTGACTTTCGGCCATACGACGATTCGGCCGATTGAAGTTTCGGCGAAATCATGTGGCTCCATTTATTTATTTAAAGATTTTTTTATTCGCTCAAAATAAATCGTTTCTCTGTATGTCGTTCCGTTCTGTCCGAAGTTCATTGGCGTTATGCGTGAGGGCTTTGGACCACAACTGACGAGGAGAACAAATAAGTGCCCGTATTGCGTAGCACAGCAGAAGGGGTCTGCCCGAATGCAAAAGGAGATCGGAGAGTCCGGCACGCGTAGCAGTGAAACAGCACGTCCTGTAATTATAAAGGGATAATGACCCGTGAAGGAAGCCGATTGTGCCAATCCTGACGTCGTTCCTGTCGCCTTTTTTCCTCCTCAATTTTTTTTGTCTACTCGCAACCAACAACCATGAATCTGATTATAATTGAATTCCAACGTTTATCTCGCCAATCCCATTCGCACGGATCTCCGCACGAGACTTTTGACATTGATTTAGCGCACCTGTCCGCGGTTGGACGAGAACGATACGTGCAATTGCTGAGAAATGGACGAAGCAAAATGTTCTTAAGGCCGAACGGACTTTATAATTTAAATATATATTTTTTTGTTTGTATATTCGATGCGATTGTTCTAGCCGGAAGGTGGAAGGCAGAATCAATGCAGATTTCTCGTGCCATGGCGCCTGACCTCCTTTCGCCGAGGCTACGATCATGCATCAACGGTTGCCGCGAATCAGGCGCCTACTTAATTTATCCATTT
The DNA here is from genome assembly GCA_030522665.1 of Ichneumoninae sp. A BG-2022a. Taxonomy (NCBI): domain Eukaryota; kingdom Metazoa; phylum Arthropoda; class Insecta; order Hymenoptera; family Ichneumonidae; species Ichneumoninae sp. A BG-2022a. The sequence goes on along the minus strand of JAPYZC010003350.1, from coordinate 10,829 downwards.
ACCGTTTTTACCGTCAACAATTAATTAACATAATCTACACCTGCATATTAATAAAGTTCATGCCGATGGGACACTCACACGGATACTCACACGGATACTCACACGGATACTCACACGGATACTGACACGGATACTCACACGGATACTCACACGGATACTCACACGGATACTCACACGGATACTTACAGATACTGACAAGCACTCACAGATACTTACAGATACTCACAAGTACTCACAGATACTTACAGATACTCAAAAATGCTCACACAAATACTGCAAGTGTGAGAATCGCGCGATCCAACATAACCGCTATTTAAGTATGCAAAGAATGAAAACATCGTAAAAAACAATTCTAAAAAAATGTGTGTCTCGTGAATTATGGTTTAACTTTAGATCTTTTTCATAAAACTTTAAATCGACGTTATTCGAGCACTATTTCCAGGACTATTGCAATCCATCCAACCGTGAAAAATAGGGTAAACGAAAAAAAAATATTTAAAAACAAATACCCTCAATAACAATGCCGATCCCGAAATCCCGGAAAATTAATAATCCACCGTCGAGGTAACCGATGACGCGTTAATTAAAACTTCGTACAAACAATAAAGCCAATTTAAAGTTCGCAAAAAAAAAAATATACAAAACGAAGGCGTCACGAGGGTGAATAAATTTCGCCGTGTACACCCGTTACGTACCCGACCTGGTGTCTAGGCCCTGTCCATTTATCGTTAACAGTGTGTCAAAACTCAAGTATAATTCGGTCACTGGCGTTTGAGGCCAAGTAGAGGACAGGTAAAGCTCGCGTGTTACTGTGTAATTAGACTTTGGTTAGTTTTCAATAATTGGTTAGCCGGGGGGTCTCGGGGGGAGGGGGGGGGGAACTAAGTAGGGGAAGTTGTGGAGGATTGTCGAACGAGGGGGAGAAGGGGGGAGAGGGTTAGCGAGTAAAGCAGTCTGTTTCTAAATTGGTTGCCCGTCGCTCGGAGAGACAGGTGTACCGGTCGAGTAAACGGGACGGCGCAAGGTGGAAGGTTGGCCGCTGAAGAAGGACCGAAGTAGGAAAGTCCAGGTTCGCTAGCGCGGAGCTCGCTTCGCTGGCTCGCTTCCAACCCGTACAATCCCGAATCGTTTTACGACTTTTTTTTCACAATTTTTTTTTTTTGCTTCCTCTTTCTTTCCGTCTCACCAGCGCCGGCCTCGGCCGCTATTTTATTTTCCTCGCAGTTTAACACCGAATTCGGAGTCAAACCGTAACACGACCGACGATCTATCTAACAATAAGCACCGAAATTCTCGCCTCTTCGCGAAGCGACGGCGGGGCAAATTGGAGCGGTGGGGCAAAACGGACCGGGCCCCTCCATTCGGGACGCCACTTTTTTTCACCTGCCGTTGAAACTGGTCCATCTTTCCACGCTCTCATGTATCCTATGTATACTCTTCATACCGCACTCCGTGACTACTCCTGGAGCTTCGGTCTATATAACGCCGCGAAGTACAGTGTGCCGGCTATAACTGAGATTGGCAACGTTAAGGATGACAGAGAATGAGAGACTCCCGGATAGGATGAAGTTGAGCCAGAGGAGAGCCCTGGGGACTTTTGCCTATCTCTATCTGACCTCTGATTTCCGCTATCTCTCTGGCTCTATACATTCTCATATAAATGTCCATATACACGCACACACACATATATATATATATATATACATATACCTATATATATGTGTATGTATATATATAAATAAATGTAGGTTGAAATCGTGTGCGGCCAGAGTGCACAATGGAGCAGAAGCGAGTAAGTGGAGGAGCAGAGGGCAAGAAGTCCTCGGCTTATCACACGTTTCTGACAAATTGCCATCATTTGGAACTGCCCCCATGGCGGACGCAATGTATCGCTGTCCGAACAGCGGGGCGCCCCCCCCCCCCTCCCTCTTCGTACGATGCACTTAGACGGGTCACGGAGTTCTCCTCACTCAGCTTCTCTCTGTACTGTTGCCACTGATGCATGTACATACGTATCCACTGTACGGCGCACCGTGCGTAATACACGCTGACCAATCCTATTTAGGTAATAGGCGTCGATCTTCCGGAGACAACGATTGCCAAGCTCGTACGTCATACACAATATGCGTGACCCGGGTCATGATGGTATTAAGTCGGTGCAAGCGCTGGAGTGTTGTCACTGCTGTCCGTGCGCTTCAATATTCGAGCCACTGAGTTTGATTCCTTGGCGTTTGGCTATAAATAAGCTAATGTTGTGCCTAAGGAGTTCGTTCGATGGCTCGATGATATTATGTGGATATAAATGTATAAATGGTGAAAAATTGTAACTGTAAAAACTTTAAGAACTATAAAAACTATAAAAACTGTAAAAACTGTAAAAACTGTAAAAACTGTAACGGTCGTTAATGCATCGTATGTAGTGTTAAGAAATGCCCTCTTACTACTACTAAGTAAAAGTTCTCGTGCCAGACGTATGTTTAAATTAATACGAATTTTTTAACTCCTTTTCGCTTAGAAACAATTTTTTTTCTTTCGCACGACAATAATTCCATCGACTTATTTTGTTCGTATTCCGATGAATGGATTTTTTTTTCATTTTCAGAACCGCTAGCTACACGCGGCTGTCCTTCCGTTTGGTAGACTACGAAAGGTGATTAATTTTTTTTTTATGTTACCGTAAAGTTAACTGATAAGTAATTAATTAGTAGGGTATTAAATTAAATTATCAAAAATTATATTTCCAATGAAAACAACAATTAAAATGACCAAAGAATCCACACATAATAACGACACATATTATTCATACGAAATTTATTATCATAATCAGCGTACATTTAATAAAAGCGTTTCCTCGCTGTGTTTATTTTTTTTCTTTTTTTTATACAAGCGCACAACATAAAAGTAATGAATTCCTTTAATCATATACATTGAATACAGTGAATATATGATACGTAGTCTCGATGATATATATATATTTTTTTAATTAATCTAAGTAAATACGTACTTCTGTATAGTTCGATTATATATTCGTAAAGAATAAGTTCGTGAGCGATTTGAGAGTAGATGTGCGATTTGACTGTGTCGATATCGGTCGGGTGAGTGTCGTGGGGTGTCTCAGTGGGTCTCCCCCGAAATTCAAGTTCATCAGACCCCTGTCAGAAGAAAAACAAAAACCTATCCCCGAAAATACATTTTTCACATATCAAACATACTTTTCCACGAAACATTTTTCGTACATAACCGATACATCACGTGATACACATGTATCCGGATCTATCCGAGCGATCATATAATAAAAAATATATATATGTATTTTTTAAACTAAAAACATTTCATTTAAATATACAATTTACATTACACAATATATTTTCCCGCGGAAAAAATTGGTAACTCTCGATACATGTAAAATATATTTTTCGCCGGTACAATTTTTATTTTTTTTCTTCCTGTGGTTTACGAACTCGGAGATCGGGTGTGTGTGCGTGTGTGAGTGGATGCTGGATGCAGAGTCGTGAGTGGAGCGTGCAAGCTCCGATTCCGCCGTGGGGCTCCCTTGTGATAACCGGCACGGTAAGATATGCTTAGGTAAGATATGCGCCAGCGACGGAGGGGGAGGACGGAGAGATAAACGTTTATTGTTTACGGTCATTTGCCATAACCACCGGTACCGGGCGGTAAGTATCGATTGCTGCCGCCCCCCTGCTGCTCGCCGCCCCCGCTGCCGCCCCCGGCGGCCCCGTTGCCACTCGGGAAGATTCCACCTCCGAAACCCTTCCCCCCCCCCCCCCCCCCCCCCCCCCCCCCCCCCTCTTCTTTTTTTTTTTGTTCCCCCGGCCCCCCCCCCCCCCCCCCCCCCCCCCCCCCCCACCGCCCCAAAGCCCGCTTTACGCTCGCGTGCCCGAGAATCCCTTCTCGCCTTCCCTCGGATACTTTTTTTGAAAGAGAAGCTTCCGCGGTGTCGTAATGCCGAGGATGGCGCGGATGCAACGGACACACACGTACTCGCCCCTGGGTCGGGACGAAGGATCTTGGGGTTTTTTTTTTTTTTTTTTTTTTTTTTTTTTTTTTTTTGTCGTT
>JAPYZC010003349.1:0-33011 GCA_030522665.1 Ichneumoninae sp. A BG-2022a | reverse complement strand
ATTTTTTCAGATTTTTAAGTAATCGTTGATTTTTTTTTGTATCGATAAAAAATCAACAATTCATACGTATTTAGAAAAATAAACGAAACATTTTCATAAAAAAAAAGTTTTGTTGACGGGTAATTTATTAACCAATTAATTTTTTGATGAATTTGTTAATAACATTTTGCAATCATTATTATGCAAAATTAATCTGCTCAGTACCTTTAGTATACATGATTTTTTTCAGATTTTTACACCATCAAGAAGTACTTGCAATTTTCTCTTATTGTTCTCGAAGTTATGCGAAGTCAGCGCGCAGCGAGACTCCCTCCTTAAATATTTTTTGCTCCCTCATAGAGCATGCTTTGTTTTCACGAAAAAAAAAAGTTTTTCAAGATTGTAACGAAAAGGTTTTTCAGAACGATCCAAAAAATCGGAAAATCATATTTCGAAAAAAATATATATATGTGTGCGCTTGACCCGAAAAATTGAAACTCTTATAACTTCAGAACGGCTTGAGCGATCAAGCTGAAATTTCTACGGCACGTCGACTTCACGCCTTCTTCTTTTTCCCAATCTAGATACTTGCAGTTTCCATCGGGACGAAAACCGGAGATTTTCCTCGATTCGCTGCGGGTCCGGCCGGTGCGAAGGGGGACCGTCCGGATCGCAGTCTCTTCCGCGCCCTCTCGATCGCCTCATCATCGGATACCACGGCGGCAGTCGGAGGATCGACGTCGTCGTCGGAATCCCCGTCGTCGAGAGTTATCAGGTGCGCGCGATTCTTGACTTCCTTCAGGCGCAGATCGACCTTCGCCGATTGTCCAGTCCTCGGTACCACTTCTTCCCTCTTCGCTATCTTCACAGGGACACCGAAGACCAACTCGTGCTCGTACGATAGTGTGGGTATGCACACGAGAAATACCACACCGCCCGGCATTCTCGATGATTATTTCTATTTTAATCTAATTTTTTTAAAAAAATAAATGTAGATTTGATGAACGCACGCTCGATGGTCGCGAGACACTGACTCTCGGCGAAACAACTATCATCCAACTATCGAGGCATTAATTTCCTTAGTCGGTGCTAAAGTCATTCGTTAGATGCTATTTAGCGCGTTCCTATTGCAACCGCCCGAGACCTAATTTGCTTCCTCGCCGAAGCTTCGCGACAATGACTCTTCTACCGGTACAGAGAACGCAGAGGAATGACAAAATATTAAATTTATTTAACGATAAATTCGAAGACGAGAACAATCCATCGAGGGATTCAACGTTTCTTCTTATAAATCTACTTAGTCATGTACGCTGCTCGCGGTAATGTGCGAAATCTATTTTTCCAACGAGGCTACGAAAAAAACGTAACATTTCGCGTTCGATACATTGAAAATTTCGTAAACTACTTTGTACTCGCGATATTGTTATTCGAGAAAATTAAACTTTGCCCATTACCGTGCGTTTTACTTAATCGCTAACTTTGGTCCCGAGGGAAAAATATTCGCTGTCTCAATCAATGTGTTAAACTGTGCAATAGACGGAACAAAATTCTGCCTCGAAAACGAAAAGTATAAATTAACCCTTTGTAAGTCACACCGGCCGAACGGACGCGCCTAAGAACGGGGATAGAAATGTGACTTATAAAGGGTTAATAAGCTGAGTCTTTCAATTAGGAACAACGGGCAGCGAGGCAGAAATCATATATATATATATAATATATCTCATTACGAACAAGCCGAGTGTTTGTCGGACGATAGATTTGTGGAGATAAAAATATTTCGCTATATGTTAATTCTCAACGATCGATTCGAATAATTGTGATACGCGAAAACCATAACCAGACATTTGGTGGTCGTGGTCTCCAAATACTTTTGCATTTCTGGCTTGTCATGGCATCAGGAAGAACTTGAGAACTCCGTATCGTTGAGGATACTTTTGCGGTACTATTAAATCTTAATTTCTATTTTTGAACCCGTAGCCCGATTAAGGCGATGGCGAAAGTCCTCCGACGGCAAAACAGTTTTCAGTCGAGGTAAATGTACGTTATTCACGAAACCACCGAATTACTGTCGCAAAACTAATTAATTAATAAAAAAAACACCCTGTACTTTGCTTTCCGATGTCACAGACACTGTTGAATTAAAAAAAAAGAAATACCCGCGACAAAAATTGTCGATAAACACATAACCTGTAATTTTTTAAAACACATTTTTTTTCAATGTCTACATTCATCGAAAAGCAAAGTCATCCGCAAGGATGTGTTTTCTTAAATCTACTACTATAATGTAAAAATTAGCTTTTCCACAAAATTGCCGTGGTTTCGTGTTACAAAACGAAGGCAGTTACGGGTATCTGTTTTACCGACGGAGGACCGTGGTATCAGTAGCAAAATTAATTCGAAGGGTAAATCGGCGGTAATCTAATCAGATTATGTCCGCTCTGGTCTATCTGATCATGGCAGAGGTCATGATGTCCGGAAGAATTCTGGACGTGTGATCGGCGTTCGCCGTTCGCGGGTCAACATTCGCAGTTAAATCCTCGATCGTTTTTCCCACGAGCCTCGGATCTGCGTTAGCATCGTCGTCGGTTTTTCCAATGGACGCCAAGTATTCCTCGACTTCGCGCTGCAGAGCTATTTCCTCCTCCTTGACCTTTATTCTCATCAATTGGAGAACCCTCAGTCTCGCGTTTATTTTCTTAACCATGCTGTTACGAGGATCGCCGATCTTGGCTCCGCTGAGTCCGCTGATTATCGAATCCATAACGCTCGCCTCCTCCTTTACGGCCTCTTCCGTTTTTATTTTTCCGGCTTTTCCGGCTCTGATTTCATCGGGCGTCGGATACGGCGAGGCTCGCGGCTTCTCCTTCGTCTCGCCGGCCAGCCACTTCCAGCGCTGACGCTCCTTCGCCTTGAATTCCTTCTTTTGCTTCTTGCTGAGACCCGGCGGCGGCGGTCGCAGGACAGTGCGGAACTTCGTGTTGTCCATGGGGTCGTAGGTACCGTCCGCAGGCTCCTCCTGAAGGACCAACAAATCTGTTTTACCGACCGATCGTGAAAAATATGGAAAATATAAACTTTAACATTTGTGCACTTACATCTTCCCAGTAAGTATCGAAAGTCGGCATCGTGTTTATCGGCTCCGAGGGAACCCCTTCGATAAGCTCGCGTTTCGGCTCGAAATCGCAACCCGAACCGACTATCGTCACTCGATTGACACAAGTCATTATGTGCTCCTGAAAAAATAACAGAATCCAATTGTTTATTTAATTCAATCGCGGAGCAAGCCCTCGTACTAAGAAAATACAGATGTAAAAGAGAAACTGTAGTTGCTTTTCAGTACAGTTGTACTAAAATGTAAAATGTAAAATGTAAAATGTAAAATGTAAAAACAGTTGCAGCTTAGGACAACTATGCATTCATGATAAAAGAAAAGTAGAAAATCACGACAACCAAGACTGCCATATAAAAATAGGCCATGCAAATTGTCACTTTGAAACTCTGTGAAAAAGTTCTTTTTTCGTTTCACAATTGTGGACTGACGATGGCTTTGCATCCAGAAACGCATTTTCTAACAACTTCAATATGATTTTAAAACTTGCAGTTTTGTGCTGTTACAATTTTATCTTTGAACACTTGTTCGATGTTTTTTTTGTATATTTGGTAAAACAGCAAGAGTTCTTTCAATTGCCTGGTGGTTTTGCAGCCAGCGAATGATGCAACATTTCTTAGGAAAAAATGTTGACCTGTTTATATTCACGTAGTGTCAAATTCGAGCAGGACTAATCTTTAAAAAATTATACAATGCCCTTAATAACACGACAATATCTCATTAAAAAATTGTTATTTAAAAAATATTTGTAATATACTTGTATATTAATAACATTTTTTTTTTTCTTTAATCAACTTACCTCAATCTCCATCCGATTGATGATGTGCATCGGATTGAACGGGCACTCGACTTTCCTCGGGCTCTTCAGAAATCGTTTCTTGCAACTTATAAGATGTTGTTGCAAGTCCTTCTTCTTGGCGTAATGCGACTTGTCGAGCTCGCATAGTTCCCACAGTTCTCCGCCGAATTTGTCGAAAAACCTGTTGAAGCGAAAAAGAGAAAAAAAAAAAACACGCCAAAAAAGCGTGTTCAAAATTTAATTCAAGACAAATTTCGTACAAGAAAATTGGCGTCGTTACATACGAGAACGGGGGTTATACATTTCTTCGCTTTTTTCCTGTTCCTCCGATCTCGATCGGTTCAGCGACGATCTCTTTCGTTTCTGGGCCCGACCCATTGCACTTTTTGTTTGTTTATGTTTCCTTTCGCGATTAATTTATAGCGAAAGATAATGCGTTCGCTGAATTAAGTTGCGGACAAAGAACGCGCGTCGCTCAAAGGACGTCGAAAAGTGCTTAGCTTGTTGATGTAAACAGAACCGATGCGATTCTCGGCGCGTCTCCGGCGACCAACTAGCGTCAGCGGTCTCCGTTGTTCCGCGTCTCGAGCTCCTCCCCTTCGCCCCCGACACTCTCGCCTGTTGCGCAATTTGTTATTGTCCCCGCCTTTGCCGGCTTTCGTCGTTTGCCGCTCGTAAATTTTCGAGGTTAACCCGACGCGTTCGACAATTAACGTCGTAAACACACGTGCGGATTCCACGAATCAACCAAATGTTACACCGTCGATTGTTCGATCATCGTTTCTCGTAGATTTTCTTGCATCTCCCTCAAGATGGACCCCGACGACGCGGAACAAGTGAAACAGTTGGAGATCGCCCTGTTGACGAATTTTCAAAAGATCGAAGGTTAAACACTTGTTCTGTTTTTTTTAATTTACATTTATTTATTTATTTATTAGTTTACGGAACAAACCCTTTTACATACAATATTAAAAATACGTCAGTAAATTGATAAATTATGAAAATATCTCTTCCATTTGAATAATATCACCAGTTCGCATCTTAACATATAATAAATAGACAAAATATATTTCATTATTTCGTTTTAACATTAATAACCACCATACTGGTTACATGCCTTTGGTTGCCCGATTATTTTGGAATACAATCACTCAAAGATTAGAATTCGCCGCCGAACAGCTGCTTTGAACTCACTGAACGATAGTTCCAAGTTAACGATCTCCCCAAGAGTATTGGCGAAGTTCATGAGTCTGTGGATAGCTGATCTTGCTCCGAACACACTCCTAGCCACCGGCACAGTAAACAGATTGATCCGTCTCAAGGCTACTCCAGGAGGATCCCAAAATCGGATTTGATGTGACAACTCCTGGCAGTCCAGTAGTCCATTGATAATTTTATACAGAGTAACCATATCACCAAGTTGTCGTAGAGTTTCTAGACTAGGAATATTCAAAGCCTCCACGGTCCTGCTGTAGTCGTGGTCAATACGAGCCATTGGCCAGCCCAATATTTTAACTATATATATATATCTGATATCACAACAAGACCACATTAGCACATGCGAGTCGAGTCTGTTTTTGAACTGGTTTACTGTTTCAGCTGCAACAACCTCCTATTAAATTTATTCTTTTTTACTACTAATAAGCAATTCGGCGTACAATTTTTAATGTTCTTCCTCTTTCAGGCTTCCCTCCGACGGTTCAGGAAAAGGGAATCCTGTCGGGTCGCTACGGAGAGACGCTCAACGAGCACTTTGAATCCTTGGGCCTCGAGGATCTTTTGAAGGACGGAGATTTGCGGGAAAAGATTTCGAGCTCCGTCGAGTCCGAGTCGAAGTTGCCGCAGGAATGGTTCGGCGTGGGTATCGCTGCGCTCTGTTACTTCGTCCAGTGCAACTGGACCGGTCCAGAAGACGGCGAGGACGTATCTTGGCTCGTACATCGGAGAGACGAATCTCTGAGAAAATTAGCTCTCTCCGATCAGTGCAACGACAATGTGGTCAAGCCGGAGCTCCTCTACTTTGCCAAAACCGTATTTTCCATCCATAAACTGCAGAGCCGTTTCTGCACGTGCCCGTGGTGGCTGCTGAGGGCAAATTTTCTTCATCAAATAATCCTGGACGAGGTGGACAACGCTCTGCTGGAAGAGGCCGAAGCTCTGGTGCTCGAGGTGGAAGAGTCGGAACTTCTGCTGGACGAGACTCTGAAGACGTTGTTCAACGTCGAAGCTACACAGCTCTACTTGCACTACAAGAGAATACAGTGCTCCGAGAAGCATTTGGAGATCGCGCAGAGCACCTCCCAACTGAGTCTCGAGCTCGTCGGGGCGATGGGGAAACGCACGAAATTCCAGCAGGAACCGAAGGCCCAGCTCTATCTCAGAGCCGAGGTGGCCAAGGAGATATTTCCGTTCAGACCCTCGGACGACCTGCCGAAGCCGCTGGAATTGAACGACGAATTGAGACTGGAGAGAATAGAATTCACGGAGACTAAAGAGAGGGCGGTGTTAGGATCCGTAGAAGAGTCTGTTGTACTAGCTAAATGGTAAAAAAAAAAAAATGATTTAATACAATCGTCGCACTGTAACTTCCAAATAATAAAAAATATCCTTACAATGTTTTCCAGTTTTCAGCTGCAACTTTCGCAGCCGAGGGACAAACTGACGGACGAAGAAATCATTCCGTACTTAAACGTGAGCTTTCGTTATGTAACGTTGCGCATTATTGTCAATGCTTTGGAAGATATGAAGAGATTGTTAAATTTTTTTTTAATCACTGACCTATTTTTTATTCAGAATGTTATAGAGTGTACGAAAAACTGGCCACTGATGATGTCGGCCCTTCATCAGCGATGCATAATGGAATTGCGGGACAAACGAACCGTGGAGAGGGCAATGGCACAGGCCGAGAATCTTATGGAATTGTTCAATAACGCCAAACCACCCGTTTACTACAGAATGGATCTGTTTTTCGCTAGTGGGATGAAACCCTTGTGGACCTACAAGCAAATGTTGGCCGACGCGATGCTCAGCTTGGGCCTCGTCAAGGGAGCTCTCGATATCTACCTCAAGCTTCATCTCTGGGAGGACGTTATCGTTTGCTACACGATTTTGGAACTCAGGCACAAGGTATTAATCGGAGCTGCGCAAAGTACCAAAAAAAACTTCAAGTACAGTGTACAAAGTCCTACAAGTACTTGAAGTATCAAGTAACGTCAAGGGGAAGACGGACTTGTACGAAATGTTTTTTTTTTTACATCAAATTAACATTCATTATCACGTCTTTGCAGTCCGCGGAAATAATTCGTCAGGAATTAGCCAAGAAGCCGACGGTGAAGCTGTGGTGTTTGCTGGGCGATGCGACTCAGGAGACTGAACACTACGAGACGGCATGGAAGTTCTCCGGCGAAACGAGCAGTCGAGCTCAACGGCACTGGGGTTTCTACTACTTCTCGAAACAAAATTACGAGGAGGCAATACCGCACTTGAATCTCTCCGTCCACCTGAACAATATTCAGGAGAACGTGTGGATAAGACTCGGCTTCGCCGCGCTGCAGGTTGAAGACTGGAAATTGGCGGCTACAGCGTACAGACGCTACTGCAATTTGGAACCATCGGTTTGTCTCTGCGAGCGACAATAATATATTATGCTACAAGGTCGTTGTCGCGTGATTGAAAATTCATACCTTACAGACCTTCGAGGCGTGGAACAATTTGGCCAAGGCTTACATAAAGTTGGGCGACAAGCCGAGAGCGTGGCGCTCGCTTCAGGACGCGATCAAGTGCAACTACGACAGATGGGAAGTTTGGGACAACCTCATGGTGGTCAGCATCGACGTGGGACATTTCTCAGAGGTTCGCACTAGGATTAAACCGTTCTTTCGTAATTTCCCGCAAATGGAAAAAAATTTATGATTTTCCGTATGTAATCAGGTGATTCGTTGCTACCATCGGATTTTGGATCTGAAGGGCCAGCACGTGGACGTTCAGGTGCTCGGCATTCTGGCCAAAGCCATAAAGGACAACAGAAACGACGCCGATGGAAACCCCTCTCGAAGATTGCTGCAAAAAACGCTCGAACTTTTCGGTCGTATAACGGCTCTCGTTTTAACGAATTCCGGCGTTTGGCGTCTCTACGCCGAGCTCACCGTTCTCAACAACACCGAGCTCGACAGTCAAAAAGCGGCGCAATACTTGCAGAGAGCATATCGAGCGTCGATATCCGATCACCGATGGTTCCAGAGCGTTAACGGCACGAAGGAAGTTCTCGATCTGTGCTCTGAGCTCGGTAAAGCCTACCTGAACTGTTACGAGAATGTCTCGATCGCGCAAAAGAGATCGATGCTGGGCAGTGCCAAATTGTGTCTTCAGTCGGTTTTGTCGAAGGTCAGGAACGAGGGACTGACGGAGGAGGAACCGATCGCTGAGCGAACGGCAAATTTGGAGGAATTGTTGAAAACTATTACGGGCGAATTTGATAAAGTTAAAGCCACCGATTAACTAAATAGGAATTTCTTATACGGTAAAACTTCGGTTGGACGAGTTGATCAAGCGAGATTTTACTGTAGATTAAATGAAGGATATTTAACATATTATCTGCTTGGATACGTGTATTCATTGAATGAAACATCTGCAAGCTACAATATTAAAAGTTACCGATACGAATATATAATTTAAATAAAACACTAAAAGACGTTGAGTCGTTATAGAAAGTAATCCAATTTTCGTAGCCTGGTCGTCGTACAATTAATCTGGTTTTTGTTGTCCCGCTAGTGTCTATTCGGTTATAGATTAAAACAAAAAAACAAAGTCGATTAGAAGAATTCAAAGGCGAATTCGTTACTCGCTGGGAGTAGGGAGAGTGTCGTTGCAAGCCGCCTCCTTGCCCTCGTGGCAGCAAATCGCGTCCGCACTCTCCAGACCCGTGAATCTCCAATCTTCGGCATCGCAGGCTTTCGTGTAGACGGCGACTTTCAAATTTTCCACGTGCCTGTTCAACCTCTCGCAGATCAGAGCCGGCGCTCGCTCCTTCGCACTTTGGGCCTGCAAGTTTAACGAAGAAATGGTCTTTAATCCGAACTAGGCTCGACCCCAATTAATTCGGATAATCGAGGTTCTGCTGTAATCGCAATCGAGCTTACGAGCGCTATGCAGAGCTGCAGACATCTCTCCGCGCCCTCCTCGTCGCACGAGACGTTGTACTGAAGAGCATGCTCGATCAGCGGTTCCTTCGCTGTTACGGAAAAGACCGCACAGTTGCAACCGCCCTGAGTCACTTCCGCCGGGCTGAAGAAAATAACGAAATTGCGAATCGGTTAAAAAATTCGTCGATCAGCAAAAGCCACATCGAACACCCATCGTTGTATAGCACGGAAATATTTTTCAAAGGTTTCAATGATATTTTTTTGAAATATCGAAATTATTGTAATATCGAAATATGTCAGATGTGTCGAAGGATTAATTATGTTTCTGGAATATTTAAGAAACATTTCGTTGAAACATTTTGATAGAATATTTTGAAATATTATTTCCATATATTTTAGGAAATCTTTCGCCAGATTTGGAAGATTGAAAGTATTTCTAAAATAATTTCATAATATTTCGTGTTATATGGGTGTCTGTTGTTGCCAATAGAATTTCGTTAGCAAATATTAATAATGTTAAAGGGAAAAGCTTACCGAGCTGTGCGAAGACAAGCCACCAAAAAGCTGGCAACGACGATGAAGTTCATGACGGTTATTATTATAATGGATTATTAACGGAGCACCGATGTAATCGCGCGGCAAGGTCCTCGACTCTGGACTCGTTGGAGGTAGTGACAATTACTCGGTGGAAGTCAGTTAATATATTGATTCGCCGATCCCTTCCATTCGCCGGCGTCGCACAATCGAAAAGTTATGATTCGCGTAGCGTGCTGCTTTGTTTCCTTCTTTCTTTTTTACACCGGCGTTCACCGTCGACGAGCGTCTCATGGACATCCTATCTTGTAACAGGAGAGTTTGCATAAAACCGAGGCGCGCATCGCAACGGATGCAAAGACTGAAACAAAGCTACGCTAATGTGCGACCGGTAGATTCGATAACTACGAGTAACTGGTATATCATTTCATTTTTTGTTTCATTTTCTACATAACTTTTAATGTCTTCTTAATATGTTAAATACGCGACCGGTAGATTCTACAACTACGTGTAATGGGTGCATCATTTTTTATATATTTTTTTTAAATTTTCGATAGAACTTTTGATATTTTTTTAACTTGCAAAAAGTGCGCAACGGCGCGTAACTGATATATAATTTTTTTTTTGTTTTCATTTTGAATATAACTTTTAATATTTTTTTTAATTTGCAAAATAAAAAAGTTTTTGCGACCGGTTGATTCGAGAAGAGCGAGTAACTGGTATATAATTTTTTTTTTTTAATTTTTCATATAACTTTTAATATTTTTCGTAATATGTTTAAGGACAATTGTCGCGGATTCCCGCAGTGTTAAACGTATTTGTTCGACCTAATGGTTGCCTGCACCGATTCAGAGCAGCAGACGCCGGCGTATCTGAAAAAGAAAAAAAAAAGAAGTTAACAGTTTTATAGATTCACGTTCTCGGAGCTTCGGGTACTGACGATCCCAGTCTGCAGAAGTGGTTTCGGAATTTTCGTGGCGAGCCCAGGACGCGCGGATCTGGGCATTCGGGAAGATAACGGCATTCGCCTGGCGCACCGTCCACCGCATCGGCGCACGATCTCGGCGGAGGTGGATTCTACAAAAAAAAAAAAAAGTTATTTTTCGACCGAAAATACGTCACTTCCGATCGAGAATACATTTTTTTTTCCGACTTCGCTAAAGTAACCGCATTGCTCGCATGCAATGCGGGCGGAAATCGCCTGTTATTTACCAATGATCATTATTAACTTGTGCGCATGCGTACTGCTTCTTGATTACTTCGTGGGAAGTAATAGGGTTTTCTATTCCTGTTTGATTACTATATACTATTTCGATCGCAAGTGACGTCGTACAACCTGCTAGTATAATGATATTCATGTGTAGCAGACGAACCTTGCTCACACCTAACGACAAGTACGTGTACATGCGTCCCTTTTTTTTGTTCGTTATCGGCAGCTTAGCGTAACCGTGTTTATCCCTTATCTTAACGATCCACGGGAACTCGGCGAGGGGATCGAATTGCTCAGTCTCCTCCGGTTGTTCTCCACTTTCTGCAAAACGAAAAAAAAAAACACATTACGATACTAGTGCGAAAAAACTTTTCCTGACGAGTGTGCAATCACACGCAATCATACCAGTTACGAAAACGGTTTTCGCACGATTATCGTACAAAATGTTATTTCACGAGATCTGAGGATAGTTTTACGAGCGCGTAAAACGTGCGTAAAACTGCGATTTTCCCACCGAGTGAAGTAAAGAAATTTTTTTTACGATCATTCAAATATCAACTTGATAACAAGACAATATTTCCCTTACCCGGGCTTATCGAGATCCTCTCTACTATGGTGTCATTGTAAACGAGGTTTGTAACCATGGGCATCGCATAGTTTAGCTGTAAAAAAAAATTGACCACTAATTAATTAAAATTGTTAATGGCTTTTTTTGTTTGTTTTTTTATACCCTCAAGCAGATCTCCAACATCCTGTCCATGGGTTTCAAGGCATCGTCGCAGCGTGTATCCTGATGAGTCTCAAAGTGGTCGTGCTCGATCTCATCCCGGAGTTGACTCAGGGTCAGAAAGCCCCAGATTCTTTCGACTGTACCAGCCGAGAACGCCAGATTCTCTTTGGCCCCCACCATGTGACTCGTCGACGTTGCGTTCGAGAATTTTATCATCACGTTGTCGTCTGCAGATTTTCGTGACTTTTCCGGAGTTCTCTGAGGGTGAGGAGAACACTTGGTTTAAAAAATTAATTTTCATTATTTCTTAATCGCGGAACGCGCGTACCTCGCATCTGATGACCGCGTAGCGTCCCAAGGCCGTAACATCAACGTACAGACTCGACTGCTCCGGATAAGGTGGATCCAGCTGGCCGGCAATTATCACTTCTTTCCCTCGATGAATCATCGGGAACGATTGCGCCGTCAGAGTGGCTGTAATTACCTGAAAATCGACGATTTTAGCCAATCGATTCGGTATTGTTGTACCCAGATTCCAAGAGTTTTTTCTCATGGGATTATACATCCGTTTAAGGAGGTTGGAGCGAGTGGAAAAAATTTGTTAACCAATTAATTTTTTGATGAATTTGTTAATAACATTTTGCAATTATTATTATGCAAAATTAATCTTTTCAGTACCTTTAGTATACATGATTTTTGTCAGATGTTCACACCATCAAGAAGTACTTGCAATTTTCTCTTATTGTTGTCGAACTTATGCGAAGTCAGCGCGCAGCGAGACTCCCTCCTTAAGCTACTGTCAACCTACCTGCCAACGCTGATGACTACAGCCGCTGACTGATTTTTATTTTTATTTAATTTTGCTTTGTATTTGCTCCGATTCTGCTCTGTATTTGCCCTGATTTTTCTCTGTATTTGCCCTGAATTTGTTCTATATTTGCTTTGATTTTGTTCTGCATTTGACAAGATTTTTCTCTGACTTTGCTCTGACTTTGCTGCGATTTTGCTCAGTATTTACTCTGATTTTACTCCAAAAAATATTCTTAAATGTATTACGTAAACTGTACCCAAAGTATTGTTTTGGCAAACTTTCCTGTGCTTCGCTATATGTACCGCTTGTTCCTTAGGGGATTTATCCCAGGACACAATAAACCATCTATCCATCCATATATCTATATTATTTTTTCGTACCTGCTTCGAGTTATACTTGAAGTACAAATCTTTGAGTATAGGTGCCTTGATGCTCTGGAAAAATGTTACCAATTGATCGGCAGCGTCGATGTCCTTGTAGATGTGTTTCTCGATACCGTTGGTCGCCAGTGCGAATCTTCTCAGCAAGCCCATGTCGGCCTCCCCTCCGAAACCGAGCGCGAACATTGTCGCTCTGCAATTCACATAGCAAAAGATTATTATAACAATTTTTTTAATTTTTAAATTTTTTTTATATGAAAAATAACAGACTGATTTTTTTTTGGTATACTTTGTGTTGTGATTTTGATCTTCGACCATTTTCAAGATAACATCGTGATCGTAACTGGGACCGTCGCTCGCGTGACCGTCACTTAGAAATATAATAAAAGGCTCGGGATGAGGCTGACCCGTCTGAGCCGGTGGCAAGGCCGAAATATCCTTCACCGATTTGAACCCCATTATCAGAGCGTCGTACATGTTCGTGAATACCCGCAGTTCCATCATCTTCACTGATTCCTTCGCCAATTTCACGTTGCTCGGCGTTGCCTGAATTTTTCGTACCCAAAGAAACAATTAAATTAATAAATCACTCGATGAAAAGAAAATTATTGGCATTGCAAAAATGTTATTTATTATTATTATTATTATTTATTCGCTATGAGACTCTAGGACGACGTCCCTTGAGAGTCAACTCCAAATACAAATGAGATTAGAGGCACTTTAACATATTTTACACATTTAACATAATTAGAAAAATCCATAAGAAAATCTATGCTTCAGGATTAAAAAATAAAAAATAAATGTCTGTGTATAAAAAAAAAATAATAATTACCTGGTAAGTTTCCAAATTTCCGGGCCACGATGTTTTGCCGGATTTCGTTCCCCGTCCATCGGGTCCTACACCGACCCCCCGATAAACGGTGTCCCTCGATCGATCGTAAATGTTCATAATCTGAAACCGGCGTTAAGTGTCGTATATCCCAGTCAACTATAATTGAACGCGAGCCGATTATTCTTCGATGCATGTTGCACCGACAATAATAATAACAATAACCGGCATTGTGGACTGAGAAATTATAACGACGGCAAGGCGGCTGCCGCGTGAAACCGTAAGGTGAGACGTCGATTTCACGCCAAGCTCGCGTGTTTATTAAATATTCGTGATTGCCTGCTATTCTTTTTTATTTTTATTTTTTATTAAAAATTTTATTTACGACTACTCGCGCAGAAACGTCGAATATCTTCGTTTGACGCTTAATTACGATAATGGAAAAAAAAAATCGCTCGTTTTATCAAAATGTAAAAAAAAAACATAATAAATTGGATAATAAAAAAATATATCGTTAGAAAAAAAAGAACAATTACATTTCATTTGTCACGGAAGACTCGGCTCGTTCGATCGAGCCTCATTATTTCAGCTGTATGAAAGCGTAATGTGTATGTAAAATTATCCGCGAGAACTCGCGATAGTCCACTATCAGCGATCCATTGGTTACCGTCACGGTGAGATCAAGTCGCGTAGGCGATAGAACTGCGCTCCATTAAAACGAAATAAATAAATTAATCGAACCGGTGGAACGAGAGGATATCGCGGTTTCGTCGAGTATCTTATTTAGACAATTTTTCACGGGTGTCGAAGCGCGAAAACTGTGGAATCGTTTTCTATGCCGCAAATTTTTACACCCCGATGGCATCAGCGACAAATAGTAGAGTTTTCACGCTTAAAAAAAAATAAAAAAAATAAATACTGGCAAAGAAAATTTAAATGATCGAATTTTTTTTTTATATTCACTCACATTTACTTCATCCGAGAAATTGATGAGAGTAAAATTGTCCGTCGGCTGAAGGGTATCGAGGATATAAAGCATAGCGGTTTTCAGTTGTTT
This sequence comes from Ichneumoninae sp. A BG-2022a, assembly GCA_030522665.1. Classification (NCBI taxonomy): domain Eukaryota; kingdom Metazoa; phylum Arthropoda; class Insecta; order Hymenoptera; family Ichneumonidae; species Ichneumoninae sp. A BG-2022a. Next base: position 18,432 of record JAPYZC010003349.1, on the reverse strand, counting down.
TATCGGATCGCCTTGCATGGAGTCCGAGGCGTCCAGGATAAAGACCACGTGTTTCGCTAAGGGCGGCTGATTCGGAGCAGCGAAGAATTGAGCGAAATAGTCGTTTTGTCTCTGGAAATAGAAAATACGATTGATGATGCCTTTTTTCGATGGAGAAGTAATTTTTTTTTAATATCATAATAATTACCACGACTTGCCCGCAAGGATCCTGATCGTGAAGCACGTCGTACATGAGCTCCAAAATCCCGACAATACCGTGCTTGCTTAATTTACCGAGCTCCCTGGAAATATTTTTCTGCTCGGCTATCGTCGGGTTCCAAACAACTTCCGCCATGCCGGGCTTCTCCTTGATTATGCAAACCATCGGATCGTCTGTGTCCGATCAAAACAATTATTATTTTATACCATAATTTACCATCTAAAGTAGTGTAATTAATGCGTTTCATGTTTTCATTATTTTCGTTTTTTATATACTTTTATAATTTTTGCAACTTCACTTTAATTTTTTGGTTGTAATGTAGTTAAATTTTACGTTTGCGTTCTGTTATTTTTATTGTTCGTCGTTGCATGTTTTGCATGAAACAACACTATTTTATTCTATTCTGTATATGATTCTTAGGAAGAGGAAAATATAGTGATATGATAATTATATAAAAATATAATTATTTTGACGAAAAAACAGAAACTGGATTATCATTCGAAGATTACGGAATTTTCAAAAATCAGGAAATGTATTTCAGAAATAGAAATTCAAACGGTTTGCTGACTCACCGGTGTTGCCTGAAGCAAGAGCGGTGGTTTTGTGTATCATCGGAGTTTTCAGAATGGTGAGATTCCTTTCCTCGTGAATTCTCCATCTCACAGAGAGATCTGGGATCCACTGAAGCATATAATTTAAAATCAATTAACAAATCGCATATTAATAATTAAATAAATTTAAATAAATTTAAATAAATAAGTGGGGCAAATAAATAAAGATCCAGGTCGATGGCTCTTTGCCAACGGGTAAAATGAGCATCAAATACAAAATTTAGTATAAGCCAACGGTAAATATTAACTTTGGCAATAATTCTCTTTTACTACTACTAATACTAAATAAATAATGTATTGAAATTAATTAAATTGAATTTAAATGTCTAGGGATTAACTATAATAAATTCGCATGGAATATGAATCCCATTGAAAGAAGAAATTAAAAAAATTAACCATGTTATTGTGGACGGTTATCGGCAAGGTGTAGACCCCCAAATTTCTCTCCAAAAGGTACTCGTAGGTCACCGTATAGTTCAACTTCGCGCCTCTCGGTACGGTCATGGAAACCGCCACTGCGTCGCAGTCTCTTGTCCTGAATGTAAAAAAATAGTATTAACTATAAAACTATAAACTTATATTTAAAAATTATTTCTCAGTTTTGCATAATCACTCACTCGACGAGCATCGTTCCCACGTTTTCTCCGGTAATCAAAGCTTTTGGTAAACTCCTTGTGCTGTTTCTTCCCTTCACAACGGCTGTGGTCGTTTCACCGTCCACGTTCCTGAAGACATTGAACCTTAATTAAAATACCATATACACAGTACAATAATTTATACATACATATACAATAATTACATACAATACATATGTATGTATGTATTGTATGTAATAGAATAATTTTCCAATCGCAACCATCCGGTTCTCTTTTTGGACAAACAAAAGTGCAAGCTGAATTTGTTTCTGGCATAAGAAACAAAAGGACAGGTTCGTGCATCCAAACCTAAACAAATGAGTTTGTCACTTATTTAAGAAAATTATTTTACACGAAAGTTCGTAATTCGATTTTACGAAACTATTTTTTCCTGTGTGTAAGCGATGTAAATAATTATTTTTAAAAAATGTTCCTACGTTTCGAATTTCGTGATTAACGCATTGTGCGGAAATATCACGTTGACGTTGATATCCCTCGTTTCACCGTAATTCTTCACCAATCCTGTGACCGTCGTTCTCGCGTATCTCGAACGAACCGTCGTGTCGTAGTGCAGACTCTTCATTTCCGGTTTTATCTTCATTTTTCTCAGCTGTTTCACCCAAAGTATTTATTAATTTTACAAAGATGTTGTAATTATTATTATTGTTTATCTGCGCAAAGGTGAAAATTACCTGGACTTTTACGGACGGTATTCTGTCGATGCCTTCGTACTTCGGTGCCTTTTTCTGCGTCGTCGAGGAGCCCGCTTGTTCGCTGAAGATCATGGGATGACCGGGAAGATCCCTTCGCGATTGCACGAGGAACGTATTATTTCTCGAAGAAGGAATTTTACGTTTCTTCGTTTTTTTTCGACGATTTCGACGCCTCTTTTGTTTACCCTTCGCCGCCTTCGTCGATCTTTCTGTTGTGTCCTCGAAGTCTCTGAAAGACACGGCTGGAACGAAATTGTTCTTGAGCGAACCGCAATATTTCTTCCTCACAGGAGCAACTTTCTTGACGAGAAATGTGCAGAAGCCGCAAAATCGCATTTCTCGATTTTTCACAATAATTTACATCATTTTTGCTTCCTGACAGAGGAAGCTTTACTTTCATGAAAAAAAAATGTTTCGAGATTTTTATGAAAACGTTTTCGGAATGTTCCAGAACATCGAAAAATGATATTTAGAAAAAATGTCTGAATGTGTTTCTTTTTTTCTCTGCTTTACGCAGAGAAAACAATTTTTATAAGAAATCTTTGTAGAGAAAATTGCAATAAAAAGCAATTTTTTGTATTTTCCAAACATCTACATATTTGCTTCCGGATGGAATCCGAAAACCCTTCAATGTGAAGGTAAACCTTCCTCCGTGACGAGGCCAAACAATCACTTAAAAATAATTGTTCATAGAATCTCAAACAAAACTAAATTTAGATGAGGAAGATTTGTAAAAACCTCGATTTTTTAAAATCACTCACGTTGCGTCGAAACATTCTCATTCTGGTCAACGATCGTCCCATTATCGGGATTTTCCTGTTGATCGAAAGAATCGTAGGCGTTTCTGTACCCGACGGATCGACCGCTGTTGTTCTCGGAAGTTTCCTCGTCTTCATAATTTTCCTTCTGCAGCGTCGGAATGCCATTGGGTTCGTCGTCGTCGTCGCCGAGAGCTCGAAAATTTGGTTTCTCGAGGTCGTCGAGCTCCTCCTCGGCCTCGGCGAATTTTCCTCTCCGGAAGTCCTCGGGCTCTTTGGGCTTTTCGGGCTCCTTCGACGCGAGTTTGCTTCGCGGCTCTTCGCGACCTCCCCGAAGACTGTCGAATATATCGTCGATGAGTTTCCGCGAGGAATTCGACGATCGCTCAGGAATAATTTTCTTCTCGTTTTTCTTCGTTGAAATTTTCGTGTCCACTCGAGTTACTCGTTTGGCTTCTCGAAGACCAGCGTTGCTGGTGAAACGGGGATTCGCTTCCTCGTCGCTTTCCGGAGGATCGAAGAGCCTCGTGGTCGTCGAATCGCTCGCGCCCTTCGTCGAGTACGCGGTTTCTTCCTCGCTTCCTATGGAATTTCCATCGTCGCCCTCGACCGGAAGCGTTCGGAAGTTCGGGTTCTTATCCGAGTCCTCGAGACTCCGAGAAACCGGGGATGTCGATTCTTCCTCGTTGAGAATATCCAGGATCCGCGCAACGGGCTCAGCCACGGATATTTCTTCTTTCTCTTCTTCTTCGTTGTCGGAACGGGAAGACGAGGTCGCCTCCTCCGGATCGTCCGAGAGTCGTGGATACGATTGTCTGTGAATGTTAATTAAATACATTTTATTTCTTTTATGACCAATATTGCAAACATTATTTTGTGTATTAAAAAAAAATGAAACATGAGACAAAAATGAAAAAATGAAAATGAACATTTCAATTTCCAACAAAAAAAATTATTATGTTATAATAACATCGTTCTTCACTTTGTCGGATGTATTTTTTCGCGCCGAGCACAGATCCGACAAAGTGAAGAACAACGTTATTTGAACATAATAATAAAAAAAAAAATTGGAATCTTCTTATCGCTTTCTCATGATGTTCCATTATTCGCAAAGCTTCCCCTATGAGGAAGCCAAAAGCAATATGAGAAAAGCTTTCTCATAGAAGAAGCTTTGCAAATAATGGAACATTATGAGAAAGCGATATGAAAATTTTTATTTTCAAGTTTTTTGAGGAAGCCATAAGAAAATCCCAATTTTCAATAAAAAAAAAAAATTATTATGTTCAAATAACGTTGTTCTTCACTTTATCGGATCTGTGATCGGCGCGAAAAAATACATCCGATTTTCATATCACTTTCTCATAATTTTCAATTATGAGAAAGTGATATGAAAGTTTCATTTTTTTTTTTTTTTTCGAAAATCAATTTTAAGTTTCACCGAGATGACCAAAAATACGATCTGAGTGCAGATCGAAATCGGTAGGGAAGCTCATACCTGACTGCCGGACGAGCCTCGGAGACGGAATCGTAACCGGAAGCTGGTCGAAGAAGTATCGCAAAGATTATGAAATTGGAGTAACGTCGAAGAGATCGGAGCAGCATTTTTTCTATCGTGAATCACGCCAGCGAGGACGCCGTGCAGAAACGCGGCACGATCGATCATCTCGGCGAGCTTATATATGCCGATTGCCAAGAGCCCATGCGCTATATCAAAATCCGGGCTCGAACACATTCTCACAGCGGATTCGCGCTCGGCAATTGATTACGCACACTCTCTATCTACCGTGTCGAGCGGTTGGTTCTGCGAAGAAAGAAAAACATATTTCTATTCCGAACACGAGACAGCCAAAACCCAATGTATAAAAATAATAATAATGATATAATTGATGAAACATTTTTCAGTAATTTTAAGTTCAGACATCGAACGTGACGCTATCGTGGATGTAAAAGGCCTTGACCTTGATATTTTTTTAAACGAAAAAAACATTCTGCAAATTAAATCGTCAAATTTGCAAAATTGTTTTGGAACATTTTTTTAATACGGTGATATTAAAATTATAATTTTTACTGATGGGACTCGCCCCCATTACCCATTTTTTAAAATAGTTAATGGGATGAGATCCCATTACCCATTTTGAAAAATGGATAACATTTTTTGAAAAATGGGTAATGGGGTGAGATCCCATTACCCATTTTTTGAAAAATGAATGAATGCATTGTCTGCCCATTATAATTTGGCAACCCTGTCTCGAAATGCGAGAATCGTTGGGCTTGAAAACTCGCTCGACCGTTCGTTTCTTTACGTCAATGCAATCCAATCTCGAGTCGCGAGTTCCCTGCCTCGTTGAAACCGTAAATAAGCTCCGTAGTTTTAACAAACAAATGTCGATTAGCGAGAGAAACCATTCTCGGGCGAGGAGAGAGAATCGGCAGTGAGAAAACTGGCGCACGTTCCCTCGTTGACCTGCGTGATCGACAATTATTTTATTATTGTTTTTTTTTTTAACGTTGCATCGCCTCCAACTCGTCGCAAATCGCGCCAAGTAATCTTTAGTGCATTCCTCGAGAATGCTCTACCTCAAGCTTCTTCTCGTGCTTCCTGTCGTATCGCCGCGAGGATTGGACGCAGTTTCTCGCGTCGGCTCCAGAAAAGATGTTCGTCACGACTCCTGCAAGCTTCGTCTGGCTCGACAGATTGGTAATTAATTTCTTCAATAAAAAAATGTATTCTTCTTTTGACGATTCATCTCTTGACGTTGCATCGTTGATAATTTCTTCCAGCGGACTCGCCGATCGAACCGTCGACGACCGAGTCCTTCGTCCTCGACGACATCGAGTACAAGCTCTGCAGATATCACGTAACCTGGGACGAGGCACTCGTGTTCTGCTCGAGCCACAAAGCTCATCTCGCCACACTCGATACCGAAGAGAAGACAGCTTTCGTCGTTCAAGCCATCGCGTCCAGCAATTCCGGTGGGTCAAAACGTTCGCCTAAAAAAAATAAAAAAATATTTATTTAATTATATATAATTATATTTTTTAATGATATACTATATATATATATTGTGATGAGTTTGCGAGAGTGAATCGAAGTACCGGATATTAAGGTTGTAAGTTTCAGAGAAATGAGAGTGAATTGCAAACACTTCTGGATGGTACGAAAATCTGAAAAAAATCAAGAATATTAAAGGTGCTGAAAAGATACATTTTTTTGTAATAATGATTCCAAAATGTCATTGACAAATTGATGAAGAATTATATTGTTCAACAAATCTCCCGGAAACCTAATTTTTTTTGTGAAAATGATTCGTCTAATCTTGTGAATAGGTATGAATTTTTTTGGGAAAAATGTTTAGAAAGTCCCAAAATACGAGGTGAATTTATAAAATCTGAAAAAATTCATATGTATACAGAAAAATGAACGGATCATGTTTATTAAACCAAAATTAGGTTTCCGGGAGATTTGTTGGACAATAAAAATGTTCATCAATTTTTAATAACATTTTGGAATTATTATTATGCAAAATTCATCTTTTCAGCATCTTTAATACGCTTGATTTTTTTTTCAGATTTCTTATACCATCAAGAAGTGTTTGCAATTCTTTCCTATTTCTCCGAAACTTATGCAAAGTGAACACCATTCGCAAGGACTACCTTAAGCGGCGCTGGAACGTTCTCGGTCACGCAATCGGCAAGGCTCAATCGATCGTTAAAATGGCTCAACGCTCGGCGCTACCGTCAAGCCCACGACTTTTTTTTCAATGTCGAGTCTGACCTGTTCCACGTTTCAATGTCGTCGCCGAGGACAGACCTTGAAAACCGTCGCCTTATTTTTTTTCTTCTCTTTGACACAGTCTCGGAAGATTACTGGATCGGAGCGAGAAAATATTATCGGGGCTCGTGGACGTGGAATTCGAATCGACGGAAGCTCAGCTTCGAGAGAGATTTGATCAGTAACATCGCAGTCTGGTATCCCGGGTACGAATCCAGCGACGTTCATTGTCTGACGATCGATCGAAGCGGCCACGATGTGCCGATTTTTATATCACGGGACTGCAATCAGCAACGTCCGTTTATATGTCAAAGAGGTATCGAATTTCTTTAAAATATTAACAATTTTAATTGTTACGAATTATAATATTTGTTTTGAGTTTTGAGTTTTTTTTTTGAAAAATTACTAAAAACGGTATAATTTGAGTAATTCGGTATGATAGATATGTCGGACTAAAATTTTTAACGGAATTGACTAACACTGTGTATTGTTTGATATTATTATTATATTCGATGAAAATTGATGTAATCGTTTAAATCTTATGAGATTTTGAAATTTTTTCATTTTTCGGAAAAGTTACATTTTTTGTCCCACACGAGTGTATGCATTAAATGTGGCTCTAGCAGTAAAATAATTTGGAGATTCGTCGGCAATGGGGAACGATACATAAAACACAGTCTCAAAACAACGAATTACCCAACTCTCAATTCGCGACTTTCCGCAATAAATTTTGCGGTAAATTTTCGTTCATCGATTTTGACTTCCATAAAACTGAAACGGTCAAAATGTACTGCAAATTCATTGCGAGAAATCGCAAATTACAATTTGCACAATTCGTCGTTTTGGCTTTTTCTATGCGGAAAGTTGTAATAAATTGGGAAACCATGTGCAAATTACTTCGCGCCTTTTGTTTTACAATCTTATCGATGTCCGTTTAGACAACGAGCGAACGGTCGACAACAAGATACGAATGGTAGCCGCATCGCGGGTAGGTGACCAAGAATTCAGATTGTATTCCGGAAGAGCGACCTGGGCCGAGGCGATCGTGCAGTGTAGACAGGAAGGTCTCCAGATCGGCGAAGTGAAGACCGTCGAGGAAGCTCGAGCCCTCGCAGTTTTAATGTTACGAAACAGACCAGGTAAGCTTTCGGTTAGACTGCAAATTTTTATATCACTCGGTGCGTAAAATGCGGTTTTACGCACGCTTCGCGTTTTCCGCATTTTCACACCTTGTGAAATAAAATTTCGTACGATACTCGTGCGATTAAACTTTTTCTGAACCACTGGATTGCAACACTCGCCCTTAGCTCGTGCTGCAAAGTTACACTGGTCAGAAAACGTTTTATCGCACTAGTATCGTAATGTACTATTATTTCACTCGGTGCGTAAAATGTCGTTTTACGCACGCTTCGCGTGCGTACAACCTCATTTCACACCTTGTGAAATAAAATTTCGTACGATACTCGTGCATAAAACGTTTTCTGAACTCGTGTGATTGCAACACTCGCCTTCGGCTCGTGCTGCAAACGCACGCTCGTCAGAAAAAGTTTTATCGCACTAGTATCGTAATGTACTATTTTGGAACACGTGCACGGAAAGGCCAGCTTTTCGTGCGTGTAAAGTGTGGCGAAAGTGGCGCTTTCTAGCAGAGGTTGCGCGAAAAATGCTGTAGATACTATTTTACATGCTAGTTTATTTTTCGCACACTTTTTCACACGCTAGTTTCTTTTCTGCACACTCTTTGCACACTGTAGCTACTTTTGCACACACTTTTCACACTTTAGCTACTTTTGCGCACACTTTTTTAACACTCTAGTTACAAAAAAAAAAAAACAAGGTGGGGCGTCGCATATCCGGAATTCCGGAATTCCGTCAGAAAATTTTTGTTATCGCCAGACGGAATAGAAAGCGCGTGGATCGGCGGATACACGAGAAGGGATGAACCGGGAACCTGGCGTTGGCTGGCATCCGGCGAGAGGATCGTGAACAACGGCATGTGGAGACAAAATTTCACCGACTCAGTGGGCGGTTGTCTCTTGCTGGACCGTCACGTGTGCGAAACGCCGGTCTACGTCGGGACGACCTGCGACCGCAAGCGGGACGTTCTGTGTCAAAAGCGTAAGCCCCGTTCGTGTTTTTCCATTAAGGTAAACGTACCAATGGCCGGACACTTAAGGAAGCAGTCCCAGTCCCCGGACATGCATGGAAAATCGTACTTCCATCGCCCTTGCACGCACGCCTTGTCCGGCCACTGGGACGTGTCCGGCCATTGGTGCGTTTATGTTACACGTAATTTTAGCCGAATTTACATCTTTGCGTTTAGCACCTAAGAAGCGGGTCAGCGAACATCCCATCGCCGTCGTCGTCGAGGATTGTCCGTACTGGATAGGTTTTCGTCCGGTCGCGTGGTCGGACGCGAAGCGATCGTGCGACACCGTTAACGCCTCGTTGGTCGTCCTCGATTCGCCAAATACGATTGCTCACATGATGACCTTGATGCTGGACAATCGCGCAGGTAGACGAGGCTCGCAATTTATTTTTATATTTATATTTCGTTTGTCCGGACGAACGATGAAGATTAGGTTTGCTCGTTATCGGAATTGATGAGATTGGAGCGCTCGTTTTGAGTTCGATTAACCGGAAGTAATAATAGGGGAGAGCGGGGCAAAATGGGGCAACGGGGCAAAACGGGGTTTTTGGGCAAAGCTAAATTTTCCAATAATTTTTGGGTCGGGCAAGGTGGCAAAACTGGGCAGAAAAGCCTGATGTATCCGATAGGGCGAATTCGGGCATCCAAAAATTATTGGAAAATGACGTTTTGCCCAAAACTCCGTTTTGCCCCGTTGCCCCATTTTGCCCCGCTCTACCCTACACCACCTGGAGCTTTGGGTTCCGGCAGAGGTGGAGTCAAATTCACCGAGTGTTCTATTTCATTTTCTGTGAAACTATCCTCTGAAGAATTTTATTAAGAGTCGAAATGTGCCCGAACGCGTGTTCGTTTATTTAAACCGGAGGCGAAATGAGTCCGAATCAGCATTTTTGAAATCCACTTCTATATGCTATGAAATCGAAAATCTCAAGAATATAGCCTGTGGGAGTGATTTAGGATCGAAATCCACTCTGATGTGCTGTTTGGGATTTAGCATTTTCGAAATCCACTTCCATATGCTATAGAAACCATAATGGGGACATTAAAATTCACTTGTTCCAGAGTTACGTCACGTGTGGACCGATGGTATTCGCGACCGGAACGCCGGCCACTGGCGATGGGACTGTACCGGCGAGCGAATACCCGATTTCGGCAAGAGCTTCGTACCCTGGTGTCCCGACGTCGGTTACTACACCGACGAAACGGAGTGCTTGAATCTCGACCGAGAAAATCTCGATACGCCACTCGTCTACGGACTGTCCTGCACCGAAAAACAGCCCTACGTCTGCCAGCCTCGTAAGCCTGACTATAATGCGGCTACGCCACTTGGCCACTTATCCGGAAACCGATTTAACGACTCCAGCAGCTTTCAATAATTATATTAAAATTGACAATGGACAAAAAATGATATCATAATAATGAATTTGGATAATGAAATGATAACATAATAATGGATTTGAATAATGAAATGATAACATAATAATGGATTTGAATAATGAAATGATATGAATTTGAATAATGAAATGATAACATAATAATGAATTTGAATAATGAAATGATAACATAATAATGAATTTGAATAATGAAATGATAACATAATAATGGATTTGAATAATGAAATGATAACATAATAATGAAGTTGAATGGACACTCGCACCGACGACACTGAAAAAACCACAGCGGTTTATTGTCAAAACGTAACCGACCAAACCACGGTGAAAACCACGGGCCCAGCGGACCCAAAAGTTTCGAGGGAACCTTACGGTGTGGTGGGTTCTAAAATACACTGATAAAAAAATACGGTTGAATCAACTAAGATCCGGCCACGGACGTTCAACTAAACATTTTGTTGGTACACTTAAAAAATTGATTAGTTCAAAAATTTTTTGGTTGATTTCACCTAAATATTTTTGAGTCATAAAAATATTTTGTTCAACCAACAAAATATTTATTTGAACGTCCCTGCCCGAATCTTAGTTGATTCAACTGTACTTTTTTTTATCAGTGTAACCACCATTCAAACGACCGTCCGAGTAAACTTCAGCAAGCTTGCAACAAAGTGGTATTGTCGTCAAAACTTTATGACGGATAATTTTGTTAACTTGGACACCCGCACATATACTGCGAGCGCGCGAGCCAACATAAGCTAGTGATTATAATAAACAGAAGATATAACATAATGTATTATTTTTCTTGATTTTAGATGTCGGTACCTGCGTTTCCCACTCGCTGCCAACGACCACGTCGACCGAAGATATCGAAAGAACAACGAAATTCACACCTCCTTTTTACGAGGATTCGGGACCGCCGCCGATATCGAAAGTAACAGCGCCCTATCCCATCGCAAACGACAATTACGAAACCATACAGACCGCGATCGACGGTGACGACGATCACCTGACGAACTTGCTCCAGTGGAAGTCCGCCGAGGGCGTCACCGAGAAGAATTCCTCCACCGATCATCTTCATCTCACCGAGTACTTGAGACCTCTGTCGGGATTCACGTTGCCATCTCTGCCGCAGTTCGGCATCAAAGTCGTCAGCGCCGCGGAGCCCGCGCCGACCACTAGGCCCACCATCGAGAGCAAAAGGAAGAAGACGAAGAGTTATCCGGCGATGGGTTCCCCATTTTCCGGAACGACCCCTTCGATTTTAGCTTCAACGACTCTGCCCGCTTTAACGACCAGTAAAAAAACTGCCGTCGATGCTCACCGCAAACCCTCCTCAAGATTGCCGACGAAGCCGACGAACTCCAGTGTCACTTCCAACCTCGCCGGCTACGTCGAACCGACTGTTTCTTCCGTCCCAACGAACATCACCGCTGCCAACCTCTCCTCAAAACCTCCAGGCCTCACCGCCAAGAAGAGTTCGACATCGAACTCCACCGCGCGAATCGCCGCAACCTCATCGTCCCTGCGGCCCGAAGACGCGTCCTCAGCAGCGACACTCGAGGACGAGCTGGCGAGGAAGTACTCGGTGAAGACAACACGCGACCTGAGCCCACCAAACTCCACCAGAGTCGCCTCGACGGTCACCACGAGGACTCCGGAAGCGACCATCAGAAACAAACCCGTCTACTCCTTCCGAAGAACCGGAGGAATCTCCGCTCCGAAAGACTTCAAGGACACCCAACCGAAGCCCGTGATCGTCGAGTCGTTTCCGGTAAACGCCGCCCGGCCCAACACGACGCTCGTGCCGAGAAGAAAAAAGATCCGCACCACCACGACTGAGGCGACGCCGTACGACGCCATAGACGCCGATTACTACAACTACGAAGCCGAGGAGAGCTCGACGGGGAAGTCAACGACGGAGGAGGAGTCGCGGGAAAGTGGCGAGTCCAACGAGTATTCCGACTACGAGACCGCGACCGCGTCCGGGAAGCTGCAGACGAAGAAGAAGACCAAGCAAACGTCGTCCTCCAGCGTACGAAAGGGCCCGACGACGGCGAAGAGTTTCCGGCGGATGAAGGTTTCCAAGGAGAAGCCAGCGGCCGAAGAGGTCGAGGACGCTGAGGAAGAAGCTGAGGAGGAAGCGGAAGACGAGGGGCCGACGACTCCGGCAGCCGAGAAATCGGTTCCCATTGCGGCGGAGCTGTCGAAGAACCTGGAGGCGGCCCTGGTGAACATGATGAGGCAGAGCGTGGAGAGGAGGAAGAACGACAGGGTCGATGGCGTCGCGACGGTGAGGAACGCCGGACAACGGGAAAGCAGCGGTTCGAGCGTCGAGAGAAACACCAAGGGTCCGAAGACCTCGACGAATGTGGAGAGTTGGTCGCTGCGTCCTTACTACGGATTCGAGGGGCCGATGATAGTGGCTCTGTCCGAGGACTCCAGCCTCGGCGGGCAGGTGGAGAGAACCGGCGAGAAGGGAAGCGGCAAGGTGCGGGAATTCAAGTTCATAGGGAAGATGGTGAGCGAGAATCGTCAGACGAAGAGCCTCGGGACGGACGGGTTGATCGGCAACGAGACTCGGCGGATGAAGAATTCGGCCGACCCGGTAGGCAACGGAAGTCCGGAGAACGCGCCAGGTGTGGCGATGCCGGGTTTGCCGGTCATTCAGCCCAGCGATCCGAACTCGCTGGTGCAACTGGGTCGATACTTCAAGAACAAGTTCTCGGGCCTCGAGTCGGAGGGGAAGGTGAACGTCGAGCGGGTCGTCGGCGAGGCTCGCAGACCCGCGATCGGCGACGACGCTGGGGACGATCGGGTGGCGAACGACCAGCGAAGATACGGAACTTTGGGTCCCAGGGCGCGTCCCAGACCGCGTTACCGATCGCGTCCCAGGGATGACGAGGCGCCAAGGATGGCGCGGCCGGTCACGTGGGAGAAGAAACGAAGACCCTTCCAGGAATCGGATTCGAACTACTACGAGGGCAGAAGACTCTATCCAAGAGGTTACGACTTCTACGGATCGTCGATGGGACGTCGGCCCGAAAGAAGAGAAGAGACGCTGAGAGACGAGCGGGAGCGACTTGGGGTTGCTTGGCCTCAAAACGTCTCCTATTCGGAGGTCTACGGCTACGACGAGCGGACCCAGGTCGTCTCGCCCCGAACGTTTCCGGCTCCCATAAGAACGACGAGGTCGTTCCACGAAGACGCCGCGAACCGCAGAATCGAACCCGCGAGACTCGAGCAGTTTCCCGACTTCAGACTCTCGAAACTGGTGAAGGAAGTTAAGATCGATCTGGACCAGAGGCTGTTGAGGAGGTACTGTTGTATATCCAGATAAATAGGGGAAAAGTGGTGAATATGGCCCACCTCGATTAACACGTAAATCAATGATACATGGACCGGGCCATATTCCCCACTTTTACCCTAATCATAAACCTAATCATAAACTTCCCTAACGGAACTGAGGTGACACAACCCGTGTGCTCCGTTTGACTGCTGAGCGTAGAGAGCGAGAGACGCTTATGCGTCGTACATAAGATACAGACCAATGACGCTTAAATCGCGCAAACGTGGCGACGCCTACAATTTGAACATAGCTCAACATATATTACAGGTACCTCGAGGGCTTCGCGAGGAAGATATCGAGGAAGGACAACGGTAGGGAGGACGACTGGAGGAGCACCTGGAGGCAGTTGCTGGGTCAGATGTTGACGGTTCTGAATAGAATGAACATAAACGTTAACGGCGAGCTCGTGAAGCTTCGGGTCGGGAGCGACGAGCGCGAAGACAAGATGGCGTCGTCTTCAGCCGGGCGCTCCAGGACGCTGGACTGGAGGTCCGGTCTGAGGAAGCAGCGAAAGAACCCCATCAGTGCCCTCAAACATTCCCAGAACCAAGTGCCGAAGAGGATGAACGGAAGCTCAGCGGACGGTGAATACCGCAGGGTCGCGTCGAACAGCTTGGAGACCGGAAGTCAGGCTGGAAGCAAGGATTCCAGGTTACTCGATGGACGAACGACCGACGGTCACCGAGGATACGCTTACGGCGACGCGGCCACCAAGAGCCCGGCCGAAGATCAACGAAGCGTCGGTCGGCGAGCCCAATCGGGCTTACCGGAAGTGAATGTTCTCCAGGTGGCGAACAACGGCCGGAAGGGAGTTATTTCTTCTGGTCGCGAGGAAGGAACCGCAAGACCGAGTTCCGATCATCAGTTCACTCCGCGCCAGGTCGGCAACAGTCTCCAGCGGGCGAATTGGTTTCAACCCAAGTACGCTTTCAACAATTCTTCGATGGTGCTCGCTTCGCCGCCTTCCATCATTCCGCAGCTCTCGACGGTCTTCGGCTACCAGCCTGTGATGCCTCAGCTTCATCACAGAATCCTGTTTCCCGGATGGACCGGCATTCGGGTCGTCGACCGGATTAATCCTCCGGGCGAAAAATCGGCCGTGCTGAAGGGCGAATACCTGCCCAAGGGAACCTTGTCGAGGATCGTCGGCAGCGAGCACAAGGACGAACACTTTGGGCCGGCGAACGAGCGAACCGGTAAATCGACGACCTTGAGTCCCAGGATGGAGAACGTTTCGACCGGGCCGAAAGATTCATTCGATCGGGGAATCGGTTCAAGGATCGGAAACGAGTCTGGAACGAAAGATCGGCATGATGAAGGATGGCGACGAGCCGCTCAACAAGTGGGGAGAAACGAATATCGCAACGGGGATTCGTCGAGGTTGTGAGTTGCGGAAATATTGAAAAATCTGAAACTAGATTGCGACAGGGAAAATAAAAATCAAGAACCTGCCGAGCAGGTCGAACTAATAAATTACACCCATATAGATGAAACACAATAAATAAATGCGGATATTCGACTATAACAATATTTAGTGGAACGGGAAATAATTCAGTTTCTATAATAATTTTTTTTTGTGCTACACTGATAGAAATAAAGTAAAGTTGAATCAACTAAGATTCGGGCAGGGACGTTCGAATAAATAATATTTTGTTTAAATATTTTGTTTAAATATTTTGTTTAAATATTTTGTTTAAATATTGTGATTAAATATTTTGTTTAAATATTTTGTTGGTCGAGCAAAATATTTTAATGACTCAAAAATATTTTGGTGAAATCAGCCGACAAATTGTTGAACTAACGAATTTTTTTAGTTGTAGTTACCAACAAAATATTTAGTGGAACGGCCCTGCCCGAATCTTAGTTGATTCAACCGTATTTTTTTATCCGTGTACAAAAAATCTTGCGTCGCCGAAAATGTTTATCTGCTACAAGGTATTACGGCGAGGAGCGTCACCTCAACGAATCCGTGATCCGGAAGACGGACAACGATCGAGGGGACATTCCGGGGGGTCTCGGCGAGGAAGACACGACGGACGAAGATGCGAATCCTCGGGAAGACTACGAGCCGAAGCCCGTCTGGTCGCCCGCTCATCATCTCACCAAGGCACTCGAGCTGAGCCTCCTGCGGAAATTCGGCACGGGCTCCTCGAACTCGCTGCGATCGAAGAATCTCGTCGCGAGGAGTGCGAAGAACTCGGAAGCCGAGGAATCCGAGACTCGGGGTCGGTTTGCAACCAGAAAAAAAAATTATTTGACGACCACCCTTTATTTTGTTTAAGTAAAATATTTATTTGATTTAATTAAATATTTATTTTTATTAAGTAAATAGTTACTTAAATGAAATAAATATTTATTTAAATCAAATAAATATTTTAATTAAAACAAATAAATATTTATTTTTATCAAATACATATTTTACTTAAACCAAATAAAAGGTGTCCGTCAAATATATTATTTTTCTGGGTGTGGTCACTGTAAAAAATGTTATGAAATTTACAACACGTTTAATACACAAAGTTATATGAAATATAGAACTTCGGTATATGAAATTTGAATTCATATACATTGTATTCGAATTTTAATAATTCAATCTTAAATGCAATACCTGTATATTAAGATTACCAGTGACGGCACTGAAAATTAATACATCCGTTTATGAAAATTACGTTATCATTACAAATATTATACAAATAATATTGTTTTTAATATACCGGTAACGCAATATTCACGTGTCAATGAAATTTCATACACTGCATACGCATAAAACTTCATATACATTTATGAATTTTGAAACAGAATTTTTTTACAGTGTCCTCCCGAAGACGCGAATTCGAGGACAGTTTCGAAACGCTGAAGGAGGAGCCGTCGATAGTCAGTCTGCGAATGACGCTGGATCCGGAGAGGAAGTTCTCGTCGAGAACGTTTCGGCAGTCCCAAGACTCTCGGGTCACGGAGCGAAAGCCTCGAACCGCCGAGCTGAGGGTTTCGTTCGTGGGAAAGGATGAAACGGCGAGCTCGGCGACGCCGACCAATGGGACGCTGCGCGGCTTCTCGTCGACCAATCGGCGCTCGAGTGTGCGAGCCTCGAAGAGACGATCACGTGGTTTCGTCGACATGGACCGCAGGCGCGCGCTGATGAACAGATTGCGCGAGAGGAGTCGCGATTTTCACTCGGCTCGTGCTCGGTCTTATGCGCGGTTTCGAGAAAACGGGACTTTAACGAAAGACCCACGAGACAAATCAGCGAACGATATTCTCTCGCCCCGAGATCGCAAATCGAGGACGATCGCTGCGGGGAGAAAAAATGTCGTCGGTTACGAAAATTCATCGAAGGATCAGCCGGTGGTGAAGCACCACCTAGCGACGGTCGTCAGAAGCTTCGAGGACATAAACTCTGCGGGGAAAGAGCGGGACAAGTGGCGGAGAGGCGGACCTTACGGCAAAGAATTCGGGGTCGACTGGACCGGACAAGCCGCGTCGCTGTTCACCGACCTGAAGGAGAGCAGCGACGAGTTTACGCTGTACATCGATCTCACGCTCGGCCGAGTGGGAACTAAGATGAAGAACAAAGGGAGGTCGAGGGGATAAAAGGAAAAACGTGCCTTCCGTTCGGTCTCGGAAGAACGTTATTTCTTTTTTTTTTTATATCGGTGACTCTTCTAGGATTATCGATTATTGAGTGTTATTCTTATTATTATTGTTGTATGTTTTCTTAAGATGTAAAAAAAAGCTCGGATTCCGAGACGAAATAGACGGGTAATGAAAATGAATTGTAGTTGCTTTCGTAATGGATAAACATGAGGATGGCGATTAAACGGGTCGATGGGTCGATGATGGGCAAGTGGCGCTTTACAGCCAAGTGTACTTGGCTGTAAATAAGTACCCGACGCATGCGCACATCGGGACGATTTTACTTTACGCACGCTTCTCGTACGCAGCTCTTACTTTACGCACGCATCTCGTACGCAACTCTAACTTTACGCACGCATCTCGTACGCATCTCTTACTTTACGCACACATCTCGTACTTTACGCACGCATGTCGTACTTTACGCGCGGTAAAAATCGAATTGAGTGTTTTTGACGTATTACAAATTCTTTGGTATTTTTTTTTTTTTTTTTTTTTTTTTTTTTACTTTTTTTATTTGATAAGTAGCATTTCTCATGCGTTCGTTGCAAAAAATAGTTACACTTCCTATGACAATGTACAAACACGAGGATGACGATGAAACAGCTCGATGAGATAATGCAATCTCTCGATTATCTTATCGCAATCTCTCATCGAGTCCTATGGCAAAATGGATTATTGCCACACGGCACAGCGAATGCTCTGCTGGTCTCCGGATAAAAGCTGTCCACGAAAGCGAGCCATTGCTCGTTCCATATGGACATAGTTCGATTCTTCTCCGCGTCATTCAGGCTGCTGTACTTTATGGAATTGATGGCCAGCTGCTTGATGGAACGGATGTCGGCGTGTGCGGACATGATCCCCACGAAAGCCTCGTAGAAGTCGTAACTCAGACCCCTGGCCCGCCACAGGCCGGGATCGTCGTTCGACACGACCACCGGAAAATCGTCCACGAACAGAGCGCTTGCCGGATGATTTCTCAGGTCCTTAACGAGGCACAGAACTTGGTTCGATATCGGCGATATTTCTATGGCTATCCCCTTTTCCTTCACTATCTCGAGGACCTTCGGATGCTTGACCAGAGCATATCTAAAAAAAACATACATTTAAGATCGACTTCAAAATCCGCTTAAGGTAATACTAGCGCAATGACTGACGCCGCCTAAGTTTGAGAGGAATAAAAGAGAATTACAAACACTTCTCGATCGGATAAAAATCTGAAAAAAAT
>JAPYZC010003348.1:0-13031 GCA_030522665.1 Ichneumoninae sp. A BG-2022a | reverse complement strand
ACTTAATACAGCAATTATTTCGTTCTATCAACCAAAAATTTGTTTCGCCACCCGTAAGCGCTCATTTTGTTGACTCAATCGATTTTTTTCTCAGTGTAGTCGACTATTTGCGACATGTGCAGCGCATGTCGCAAATATTGCGCCAACTGCGTCCGTTTCGTGACGGGTGGTTATCAGGGATTGTGCACCAAGCGAATTGAGGGCTGAAGTCACACGAGGTGAACATCCACTTCCTTCCGTGGAGCATACGATACGTTTTCGTCTTCGTTAAAATAGCCACATTGCAAAATCTCGCAAAATCCTCATATCCGCCAATGACCAGTCCTCTTCCGGAAGTAATGAGGCGTAATGAGCACGTAACGAGCCCTATTACTCCCTAAGGAGTATCGGAACAGTTCGGCGCATGCGCACAGGTTAATAATGATCATTGGTCAATAATAGGCGATTTTTCGTCCTTGTTGCATGCAAGGAATGTGCACAGAAAAAAAAGTTTGGTAATATCAAACTAAGCTGCAGTTGCGGGTGGCGAAAGAAATATTTGGTCGATTAAATATTCGTTCAATCAACTAAATATTTCTTTCAATCGACCAAATATTTTTTTGGCCACCCGCGACCGCAGCTTAGTTTGATATTACCAAACCTTTTTTTCGGTGTGGTTATTTTGGCGAAATCGGGGAAAAAAGTTTATTTTCCCCCAAAACAGTCGAAAAAGTGTCAACAATAATAATAATCATTATTCGTTCGAGGTTTGAGGTTAAACCCTTTTCGCAACGGTAAACGTTTAACGAAGAAAGAGGAAAACCAAAGAGTACCGATTCTCGTGTATTTTACCGAAGGAGCATGGACACCCGCGCTACAGCTTAGTGTTGTGCTGCGCGGCTGTCGTGGAAAGTATTCTCACGTGCCACTCATAAAGAACCAATTCCCATCTAAACACACGATATAAATTCAGGATCAGAGAGCCATTCTACGAGCTCGAGTGTTGTGATTCGGAAAGCGCCTGGACGGGTCTGCAAACTGCCTCTCCCGACGTTACCTCGGTCAAACGGAAACCGCGTGGTTCAACGGCAATGCCCGAAACCAACCCCCGCTCCTCCGGCCCGCGATGGGAAACGTGCGATAGCGAGAAGGAGTGAAGAACAAAAAAATGTTTTTTTCTTCTTCTTTCACCTCATCGCGGTAAATGCAGGAAACATTACCGCGAGAAGAATAAAATGAAGATGCGCAGGTTATTTTTTTTTCTACGACTTTGTGGCAAACGATAAAAAATAAATTGCTCCGCAAAATGTCGGGCTGGGAAAGAAGCGGAGCGTATTCTACGTCAGATCGCTGTCAGCTAGTTTATCAGCACCTCGCGATAGTCTCAAATTTTGCCGATGTGGCAACGCTGAGCTATATCGCGTTGCGTATTATATACCATCGGGCGTACACATTCGTGGGTGAAGGTCTATCGCGTCGTGGAGCAGAACCGACGGTGTAGCGATAGTTGTGCGTGACCGGAAGTGACCGGGGATTTCGGTATCCGATCGAGGACGAAAAGGGATATGGAAAAGTCAAATTTGGTTTGGATGAAATTGGGCATTTCGGGAGGGTAAAGATATTCATGGTTTTGGGTAGAGTGTTTAATGGACACTTTCAAACGATCTCTGGAAAGTGTTACACCGGATGCTAATAAGGCATGCCGGATAGTTCCAGGGCGTTGCTCGCGTTACATTCTTTTTTTAAGGTCTTTGTGTAAATCCACGGCCTTTTCGGAATATTACGTGAGAAAGAGATATTTATATAAATGAAATAAATATTTATCTAAATGAAATAAATATTTATCTAAATGAAATAAATATTTATCTAAATGAAATAAATATTTATCTAAATGAAATAAATATTTATACAAGGGCTGAAGGACTCCGATCGATGGCCCATAGGCAATGCAGATGTGTCGAGGATTGTTTGGACCAACTGCTATTGTCAATAGCTACACTTACACCGGATGCAAATAAGGCATGCCAATAGTTCCAGGGCATTGCTCATATTACATTCAATTTTTAAGTCACGGGCAACGTAAGTAGAGGAAATCTACTATAATACAAATAATCATCCACTATAATCAATAGATGCGTAAAAGTTTGTATAAACGACTTTAAAAATGTAGCACTCATTTGACTACTGTGAAGCGCTGGAATCCCCTCAAGGTAATTCGTGCCGTAATTAAGGTGCAAAGCCACGGCTTTTTCGGAATCTTGCGAGACAAATAAATATTTATATAAATGAAGTAAATATTTGTACAAATGAAATAAATATTTATATAAGGGCTGAAGGACTTTGATCGATGGTCCATAGGCAATGTAGATGTATCGGGGATTGTATGGACCAACTGTTATTGTCAATAAATACACTTTTACTGCTACTGCTATTTGTATAAATGAAATAAACATTTATACAAATTAAATATATATTTATCTGAGAAAAACAGGCCCATGCGACTGTAGGCAAGCGAGCTGCCAGCGTCACTGAAATTTGAGGACTTTCGTTGATAGTGACGAGAAGATAGGCTGTTACGACTTCGCTTTGCTTATCAGGGAAAGAGCAGTGATCTCGGTAGCGAACTTAACTCGAGAGATTGTCAACTCACGCGCCGCAACGATGTGCGCACCTCTTGTTATTTTCACTCCTCGATCAGTAACTTACACAAGTACACTCAGAGAAAGAATTTATTTGACGGCCAACGTTTATTAAGAGCAATTAAAATATTTATTTGATAAAAATAAATATTTATTTAAAACAAATAAATATTTTACTTAATCTTAATAAACGGTGGCCGTCAAGTACATTTTTTTCTGAGTGGAAAGTAAACGGCCCAGTTTCCGCCGCTGTCCCAGTTACCGCCATTAATCGCAATTTATATTAATAATTAATACAGTATACGTTAAATACAAACGAAATTGACGGCATGTTGAAGAGCGGCTTACTCTCGATTAATGCCGCGATACGTATATTTTTAATAAAATATTCCCTTTAACCATTGAAGATGGCGGAAACTGGGCCGTTTACCTTAGGTACTGCTCCCTAGAAAAAATCCGACTGTAACGGAATCGCACGGATTTCCGGTACAGGACATGAAGCAACCCCGGTCTACGGTTCCTTCACTGCGAAGTTAAACGAAATGACTTCGCGATATCGATTTTTTTTAAATCCATATTGTCCCTCTTCGCAGCCTATTGAAGCTGGCAGGCGACACCCGGCAGAGGAGTCCTTGGCGGCACTTCGGGAATCAGCAAAAGGCCCGTTGCATTGGAAAAGGTACGTCTCTCATATGTCTGTATGAATATCTCTTTTGTAAGCGCAGCTGTATCGCGACTCACGTGTCAAGGTTCCCTCGATACGTGCGGTCCGCCCGATAATGCACACCAGTGTGCGGCAATCTCTTTCACCAAAAGTCCGTCAAGGACCTTCGGGAGAGAGTCGAGTTAAGATCGAAGAACTCGATGGACTGAGACTTTGGGGGATACTCGAATCGGCGCAGACGAAGAACCGCACGGAGAGTGTCTCGCACAAACGGGATGGAACATCTCGTCCGGTATAGGCGTGTGTCATTAATCGCACGTCGCGCGCAGCCGGCGCTAATGTTTATCTTATGTAACTCTGAACCCTATCGCACGGGACTTTGACGAGGGCATAGACTCGAACGCGGTATCGCACTCGCGGCAAGAAAACGGATCGCTGCAACGGTTAACGTTTATTAATCTTGGCTCCGTGCCGTTTGCCAAACCAAATATTTGGGCCATCGGCCGTACGGCCACTTCCGACTCAATCCCTTTCTTCCATTCTAGTGCAGCACCCGATAGAATTTTTGGCTGCTACAAGATAATCACTGTGAGGGTTCTCGACAAATGTCCGTTCCATGATCTAAAACTTTGCCCGTGTAATGAAATGGATTCCATTTCATGATCTAAAATTCAAGCATTGAAAAACTTTGCTCGTAGAACCGAACAAGTTTCATTCCATAAGCTAAAATTCATTTGTTAGAAAATTAGCTCATGGAATGGAATAAATTACATTCCATAAGCAAAAATTCAACCATTGGAAAATTTTGCTCATTGAATGGACCAAATTCTATTCCGTGATCTACAATTCAACCATTCAAAAATCTTGCTCATAGAATGGAACTAGTTTCATCGTATAAACTAAAATTCAATTATTAGTAAATTTAGCCCATAGAATGGAATAAATTCCATTCCATAAGCAAAAATTCAACCTTTGGAAAAAATTCAACGATTGGAAAATTTTGCTCATCGAATGGACCAAATTCTATTCCGTGATCTACCATTCAACCATCGAAAAATCTTGCTCATAGAATGGAAGTAGTTTCATCGTATAAACTAAAATGCAATTATTAGAAAATTTAGTTCATCGAATAGATCAAATTTCATTCAATAAGCTAAAATTCAATTATTAGGAAATTTAGCCCATAGAATGGAATAAATTCGATTCCATGAGCAAAAATTCAACCATCGGAAAATTTCACCCATGTAAAGGAATAAATTTCATTCCCTGCACTAAAATTCAACTATTGGCAAATGTAACCCACGGAATGGAATTAACCGCATTCACTGCGAGTGTCATTTATAATGGCAAAATAAAAAATGCGTCTTTAAAGATTTAGTACTCAGGTAGTTAACGATAAATCGGAGAATAACTGGACCTTCTAATCCGTTCACGAGAATCCTAAAAAAGTTTGTCAACGATTCTGTGAGCCGAAAGAAGATACCGAGGATGGATAAGATGAAACGGGTCGACGACTTGCTGAAGTATTCTTCTTATTTTTAAAGTCTCGTTTACCGAGCAGTCGCGCGCTTTTCTTCGCTAATCTCGCGTCGATTTTTATGGCGACAGCAATGCGGAGGAGGGGGAAGAGGGGGGTTGGTGATGGGCGAAAACGGAGCGAGACGAACGAGACGACGATAGAGCGACCCCAAAGTCACCGGACGGCGCTCGCCAACGACGGCGAACAAGGCGGAGAGTAAGATGCTACCGGCATTCTGTACCGGAAACTTTGTTATTCCGAACAAGTTGTACGCGGGATTTCGACGTTAAGTCCACTCCATGATCCTTCCGCGGCAACTACGTGCTCATACTTCGACAAAACAGACCAACCCCCCTCCCTCCCCCCGCTGTCTTTTATCTCTTTCTGTCCTCTCGAACACTCCGAAATCCTCGAGATGCATGGGAAATACGTGCCCGCGATGGCTAAGCGCGTCGCGGTAACGCGCGTCTCGCGACAGCAACGGCTATTCGGTATCGGATGAAAAATCGGTAATAGATCAGCCATTATGGTTAACCCTTCAAAGGACGGTAGAAAGATAGCTTCTCGCTAAATTGCAATCCTCAGATGTTTATGGAAGACGTGGTGATTCATTTTTATATTTGACAAATTCCGACCGGGAAATACTTCAAGTACTTGAAACGCGCAATAAAGTATGAAAGTACCCGATGTACCAAATACCAAGCACTTCAATAGGGTAAAAGTGGGGAATATGGCCCGGTCCATATATCATTGATTTACATGTTAATCGAGGTGGGCCATATTCACGACTTTTACCATACTTGAAGTCCTTGAAGTACCGAACACCAAGTTCTTTCATACTTGAAGTCCTTGCAGTACCAAATACCAAGTACTTCAATAGGGTAAAAGTGGGGAATATGGCCCGGTCCATATTTCATTGATTTACGTGTTAATCGAGGTGGGCCATATTCACCTCTTTTACCCTACTTGAAGTCCTTGAAGTACCAAATACCAAGTTCTTCAAGAATTGAAGTTCTTGACGTACCAACTTCCAAGTACTTCAGTATTTGAAGTACGAACCACCTAACCCTTCAGTATTTGAAGTAACTAGGGGAGAGCGGGGCAAAATGGCACAGCGGGGCAAAACGCGATAATGAAACAAAACACAATTTTCCAATAACTTTTGGATGGTGGCGATTGCGGTCCGTGGGGCAAAAGGGGTTTGAAAATCCGGATGTATCGTTGGGACAAAATGGAGCATCCATAAATTATTGGAACCTTGAGTTTTGCCCCCGCTGTCCCATTTCGCCCCGCTCTCCCCTACCAACCATCTAGCCCTTCAGTATTTAAAGCCCCACTACCCAGCGCTTCAGGACTCGAAGTACTTAATCCGCAGTGTTTCAGTATTTGAAGTACTTAATACCCGGGGCTTCCGTACTCCAAATTCCCAAGTACTTCAGGACTTGAATCCAACCCAGTACGAAATATTACGAATACAGATTCTATTCCGGGTACAATCCAAGGCTTTGCACTTCAAGTACTTGATACTTCAATACGTACTTCAAATACTTGAAGTATTTGCCCAGATCTTGTAAATCTCTATAGATTCTGTGATTCGAAATTTATAAAATCTTTCGATCAAAGTAATTGACAAATATGCTAAAAGTGGGGAATATGGACCGGTCCATATATCATTGATTTACGTGTTAATCGAAGTGGGCCATATTCACCACTTTTACCCTACGTGAAAATTATTATTCGTCCGACCGTGCACCGGCCACGCAATGTGTCTCTCTTCGTGAAACAGTAAAAATGCACGGTTCTCGGCAGCTAAGAGACGGAAGAGACTAGCGCCGTAATTCGAAACTGTACACATGAATATAGGCCAACGATGTTTGTACGGTGCGCCTTGCGCACGTGAGATAAGAAAATTCCTTCTCGCCAGTTCGGCCCCCACCCCGTCGCCGTCTCGCGAGGTCTGCGCTCCGGCTATCAGCGCCGCATTAGCGACTGTCACAACGAACGCTCCCCGCCCGTGACGGCGGAGGAAATTTTGTTTCGATTCACAGACGAATTCCGCCCGTGACTTCCAGCGTCGTTGACGGGCAGACGGATCGTAGAGGGGAGGGGCGGAGGGGGGGGGGGGAATGAATGAAATAAAGCCGCGCACGAATGTCGATACGCGTGGTTAAGTGGCCGGTTAATATCGTGACGGCCCCCCATCGTCATCCCGTCTGCTTCGCTACGAAACGGTACTAACGACAGTTTTGAAATTCTAATGGCATGAAACCCGGAACGAGCTCGCCGATGGCTAGATGAGCGACGAGGGCGGTCGAGCCTGTAACGATGGGAATTCGATACTCGATTACTACGCCCGCCCCCCCCCCGACCTCCACCTCTCGTCTCTCGGACAACGGAGCGAGAAAGTGGCGACTCAAAATTTTCACTCTCTTGCTCGAGGCAAGCGAATCGGGGGGTTACGGTTAAAACTAGGGGAGAGCGGGGCAAAATGGTATAGCGGGGCAAAATGAGATAATGAGGTAAACGTAACTTTCCAATAACTTTTGGATGGTGGCGGTGATGGTGAATGGGGCAAAACGGTGTTCAAAATCCGGATGTATCGTTAGGACAAAATGACCCGAGCGGAAATTACCGTCGGGCTGATGTCAGGTCCCTATCAGGCACGGCCTGACTCCTCATCAGGTCCTGATAAGGCACCTTTATCAGGCCCTGATCGGATATGTAACGCCACACTGAGAATGGTAGTTCCTACTATAACGAAAAGTTCCCAGGGGGGGCGTCTGTATAGATAGTTTGTGATAGTATATAGGGGAGACCGGGGCAAAATGGTACAGCGGGCAAAACGGGACAGCGAGGGCAAAACTCAATTTCCCAATAATTTTTGAATGCTCCGTTTTGTCCCAACGATACATCCGGATGTTCAGACCCGTTTTGCCACCACCAACCACCATCGCTACCATCCAAAAGTGATTGGAGAATTGCGTTTTGTCTCATTATCCCGTTTTGCCCCGGTGTGCCATTTTGCCCCACTCTCCCCTATTCAATTGATTAAACTATAGTTATAGTTACAACTATAATTTTTGGTCATTGTCGTAACTATAAAATGTAGACGTCCCCCCTGGGAACCATTTACTATGTAAGTTTTTCTCAGTGCACGGCCCTATAAGGTCCTGATCAAGCTGCATGTTCACGGCCTAATCAAGGTGCCTGATTGCCGCCTGAGAAAAATATAATAAATATTTTTTTATTTATTGGCGTTATTTTATCGAACTTGTGAACCTTTTATATTTGTTCTTCGGATTAAATTATTGGAAAATTGAGTTTTGCCCCCGCTGTCCCGTTTTGCCCCAATGTCCCATTTTGCCCCGCTCTCACCTACTTGTCGAGCGATCTCCATCGTGCGTTGGGGCATTTTATTATTAGCGACAAACGCCGCCTATCGATGATGCAGTCGCAAGCGAGATCGCAAGAGCGGCAGATACGCTTTGTTCGTCTCTGACTTATCAGCGAGAGGAGAAAAAAAATGAAGAGGAAGAAAGGATTGTCGCTCGTGACCGGGAGGATCCGGGCGAATGGAGGTCGTTACACCGGGCGAGATGACTCATCGCTCGCGAGTAGAGAGCCGGTCCCGAAAAAACTCCTCGGTGATTCCGGCGACGAACACCGAGCTCGAGTACAGTGGGCTGCGTGCATGCGATCTCGTCTTGCGACTGGTTCCCGTTTCGACGGTACGGCTCGCTACAACCGGCTGCCCCTTAATGCCCGCTACTACTGCACCGTATACTAAATCCCCGCGAATAATGACGATCGCAGCGGCGCGTGGACCGTCGGATTCCTCCGGCATGACCGAGATTCCCGGTCCCGTTAAGATTCCCTTTTTAAACAAAATTAACCCTTAGGTTATTCGTTAACTACTTAGGTTAGAACTACCATTAAGGTAGCTATGGCACTTCGGGCTTATTTCGCATAAGTTCGAGAAAAATAAAAGAAAATTGCAAATACTTCTCGATGGTACAAAAATCTGAAAAAATGCATGCATAGTTACGGTACTGAAAATATTTATTTTGCATAATAATAATTTCTAAATTTTATTAATCGATTAATATCGGTAACGAAATTTTTTTTAATGAAAATGATTCGTTCATTTTTCTGAATGCGTAGGATTTTTTTCAGATTTTTCAATTAGCTTTGATTTTTTTTATATGGAAAAATGTGAGAAAAACACGAAAATCAAAACTAATTGAAAAATTTGAAAAAATTCATACGTGTTCAGAAAAATAAACGAATCATTTTTATAAAAAAAAAGTTTGGTTGTCGGGTAATTTGTTAAACAATTAATTGTCCCATTAATTTGTTAATAACATTTTGGAATTCTTATTATGCAAAATTAATATTTTCAGTGTCTTTAAGATGCACGAATTTTTTCAGATTTTTCTACCATCGAGAAGCACTTGCAGTTTTCTCTTATTTTTCTCGAACGCGTGGAGCGACATAACTACCTTAACTGTCACTCGAGCCTCCTCGATAGAGTCCTTCAAGACAACTCTCTTGCAACATCTTGTCAGTACCTCAATCAATACCTCATCACTACTTTTATGTTTCCTTTTTCTTCCTTGGTTGCTCTTTATGCTCTAATGGCTACCTTTATTGTACTATTTAATGCATTTCGTAAACTGTGCACTAATCCCTGCTCAAACTTTTCTTTGTTTCGGTACATGTATCGCTTGGTTTTTTGGGGATTCATTCCAGGACACAATAATCCATCTATCTATGTAAAAAAAAGACAACGGAGCACGACTCCATTTCAATTCGTCATCACTGCTTTTCAGTTTAATTTTTGTTTGTTTGTTGCTCTTTATGCTCTAATTACCTTTATGATTGCCTTATGTTACCTTCATTATAAGTTTCGATGCATTTCGTAAACTGTGCACTATTTTGTACACAACCTTTTCTTCGCTTCGCTGCATGCCTCGCTTATCTGTATCGCTTGGTCCTTAGGGAATTTATCTAAGGACACAATAAACTGTCTGTTTATCTAAAAATATGTATATTTTTATATGTCTATCTATAAAAATATAATATTTAAGTGCACTTAAAATTATTGTTTAAAATTGTGAGGCGCCGTTAAAATTTTTAATTCGTTAAATTTGTGCATTTTTATAAGCGACCGATCTCTCTCACATTGTTCATTGGGCGATGCGTTTCCTACCGTTTTTCTAATTGGGCCCGGTCCGTTATTAAATAAATAAATAAATAAATAAATAAATAAATAAATATGCATATATATAAAAAAGTATTGTTATAAAAAATATTCGAGTATAATAAACGCCAATGAGTTTCGAATACAAGTCTCGCCCCGCCGCTCCATATGCCAAAGCCTCGTTGCCCTCACCTGCGGGCCAGCATCGTAAGAGGAAGATGAAAAAAGAAGAAGACAGGAGCTCCGGAAACCGGAGAACGTGCGACTGAGATAGGTGGACGGCGGGAGGCGGTGGCTGGTCGGAAGAATGGCAAACGAGAAATCCCCAATTTAAGGGACTTCTCGAGGGCGTCAACTTAACGAAAATATACGCTGTCCCCTCGGACGTGCGGGCTTTCCCGAAGGAAGAGAGGCAAGTCCGAGGGCCGAGGACGTGTGCGCGCGAGAAGAGGAGAGGCGAACGGTTCGGCGGGTGGAAGGGAGAGAAGCCGAGCGGCGATCGTCCTTTGTCTTAAGCCGTGCTATATTAATGCGAAGAACATGTTACAAGGAGCCTGAGCCGTTCGGCGAGCGGGGGCGAGGAAGTGCGAGAAGGCTCTCGCGGCACCGACCCGGAATACTAACCAGTCCACGCCAAATCTTACGAAGAAGACCTCGTTTAACCGCGCCTTTGCATTTTAACAGCCTCTCACAGGAGTGAGGAGCAACTTTGAGAAACGCGACGAAGCAGGACCATCGGCAGGCCGAAGAAAGAAAGATGGAGTACACTAAGTACCTGCGAGCTTATGTGTGTGTGTGTGTGCGCGCGAGAGCGCTCTATGCAGATAACGTGGGCATGAGAGACCGTGACGATGAAGAGGAGTTTGCGCTCCAAGGGGGAAAGAAGAAGGGCATGAAGGGAACTCTTGTCTGATGCGAGACATGAGATTCTCCGTCATACCTGCTTCTCCAAATTTACCGTCATCATTGAGACCCTTGACAAACATGCAAAAATTCTTCACCCCAAAAACACATTCTTCCGAGGCGTTGACGAAGGAAATTTACGACCATCAGGATTTTTTTAAATGAGCTCCTAACACATCCCCCTCCCCCGCGCGTTTTATCTTAGGGGGGACCGGGGCAAAATGGCACATCGGGGCAAAACCGGACAATGAGACAGAACGCAATTTTCCGTGGGGTAAAACGGGTTTTAAAAGCAACTCGTCTCTCCGGCGCCTGCTGCAGAGCCAGCAGACTGTCTATGGATGACTTATCGACACCTTTGTTTATAACATGAACATAGAAGACCCTTTGTGGGCCTCACACGGAGGACCCACCAATCTCACGTACTAGGAGGAAACGCCTCGCGTCGCCGAGCTAGCGAGGGATTCTACGAAGAGTCCCCAAAGCGGGCACGTCTCGTCTCGACATTCTAACTTGTATCCGATAATATATTTTGTCAACCAATATACGATTTTATATTCTACACGGTATACGGTTTCTTACAGTTTGAAGTTCCGAATGTATCGTTGGGACAAAATGGGGTATCCAAAAATTATTGGAAAATTAAGTTTTGCCATCACGGTCCCGTTTTGCCCCACTGTTTCATTTTGCCCCGCTCTCCCCTACATCCATGCGGTGGATGCCTTGGAATATGACGCATGGTCTTTTTCCATAGTGCCTACCAAAAAGGAAAGATAAGAAAAAATCTGCGAAGTGAAGGAGCACCGCAGGCCGGAAGTGGCTTTGGTCGAGATTCGTTGGGCGCAGGGATAATCTCATATGAGGACTCATATCCCGGGGGCGTGGGGAGGGGGGGGGGTCGCGAGACGGGAGCGGGAGAAGCGGCGGGTGTGCCGGTTGTCGGTCAAATAATGCGCTTTTCGTCCACACTCGCCAAATTGCGGAAGCGACAACGGTCTCCCGGCTTCCGCTCGGGCGCCGCGCCGAGTCGGTGAAATGGAAGAAAATTAAATCGGCTTGTCTTCCGTGATTTCGTTTTTCGACGTGTGCCGAAACGGCGACCGGTAGCGCCGGGGGAACGCGTGACAAATAATTATCGGATTTATCCGTCAATCGACCTAATTCATTGCGGTTTGACGAAAATAATGCTGCGAGTTCTGAAAAAAATATATATATAAATAAAAATAATATCCGAGGAAACGGCGGAGCGTCTCCGTCGAGATGTCCGTCCGGTCGTCATACGAACGACATAACGGTCGATCGGGTGAGGGAGATATGTTGCGATATCGCGCTGTGCATCGCGGCTCGTACATCAAACCGGAACCCGTACCTCGTTCACCCATCGCTGTCCATTTCTGGCGTGAACCGTCGGATACAACGAGCCCCCCTTGCTATACGGGGGGAGGGGGGGGGGGGGGGTGTCTATCTCTTACCCGGCTCACGTACGGGCTCTTCCCAGTTTTTCCCAATCCTCTTTGCTCTCTCTCCACTTTTCACCACCTCGTTCCTCGTGCCCGCCCCATCGTTTTCCTTCGCCTCCCTCCTGCTCGACGCTCCGCGCTGGACGGTACGTGTCCTCCGGGTGAAATCCGACCCAGCCAAGATGAGTGCCGGGTTCCGACAAATTACGAAACTCCCGCTCCCTCGAGCCGCTTACGCGAGTCACCCCTAACTCCGCGACCGCCGTCTTAAGGCAGTACTGGCGCAATGACTGACGCCGCCTAAGTTTGAGAGGAATAAAAGAGATTTACAAACACTTCTCGATCGGACTTCTCGATCGGATAAAAATCTGAAAAAAATCAAGCATATGGAAGATGCTGATAAGATTGTTCGTCCATAATAATGATCCCAAAATGTTATTCGTTGCCATTATGTTAAAATTTTGTTAAAATCGTAGTTTTCAAGTATTAGATAAAATTCTAAAAAAAATTCATACCTATTCAGAAAAATTAACAAATCATTTTCGTAATAAAAAAAAATTGGTTGCCCGGTAATTTGTTGCACAATTTTTTTTCAGTAATTTGTTATGAACATTCTGAAATTATTATTATGCACAAACAATCTTTTCAGCACCTTTTATATGCTAGA
>JAPYZC010003347.1:0-21664 GCA_030522665.1 Ichneumoninae sp. A BG-2022a | reverse complement strand
TATCAAACGGGCGTCTCGCCCATCCAAACAAAAATATGAGATCACTCTACACACTTGAGAGTATATTCTGAAATTTTTTAAGAAAAATCGAACATGACATATTGGCTGAACGAAAATATTGTAGTCTATTTTTCATAGAAATGGACGTTTATTGCATTCAAAAAAATCTACAAAATTTTGGTTTCAAAAGTTCACTTAAAACTGCAACTTTTATGTCATAAGCGTTTTTTTGTACGGCTGATAGTTTTTAGGATATAGGGGTATTTAAAAAAAAGTTCCATTTTTCGATATCTCAAAAAAATTCGATCCAAAAATTCTGGAAAAAAAATGAAACAAAAACCCCTTGTAAATAATCATGAATTATGGTGAAATTACTACTTTTTTGGAAAGGGTCGGGTTTTTGACCGTTCGAAACCGTATGGATACCTCATATATATCGGATTCACGGTTGATAATCCCCGTCAAGCGCGAGGATTAATTTACCGTTATAAGAAAAAAAAAAAAAAAAAAAAAAAACATTAAGAGAGATTAAGAAAAAAAAGTCTCTAATATTTTCGAATGAGAAATCCCATTATAGCGCTGCTACGAAAGTACGATTTCGCTACAGTTTCGTTAATCGATGCGTGCTGTGAGATTTCAACGGGAGAACGAAGCTTGAAATCCTGCCGAGATACGGGAGGTAGCGGAGGGGAAAAAAATCGTGTTAAAGGGGGAGAGGGGGGGGCGAAGTTTCGAGCACCGAAACGAGTCCCAGCGAGACAACTTCCGGGAGCGTGGAACGCGCGCCCGGTGTCCCGTTACCGCTCGGGGCTTTTCACTCGCCTCTCTCTCTCCCCTTCGATGTAAGTTACTCGTACTTTAAACGGCGTACATAAAATCACCGCACGTATTTTCCTGCCTTAACACTTCCACACTTTAGTCATTATCCACGAATTATTTTGCGCCCCGTCCGCATTTAATTGTAATTCCGTTAACATCGGCGAAGCCCGATGACGAAGGACGAGCGCTCGAGCTTATAGCCGAACAAACACATCGTTTAATGGGGACCGTTCGTTTATTTCGTCGTAATTCATCGAGCGAAATGATGACGCGCGAGAAACGGACGCTCGATTAGCCGGAATGAGCCACGACTATATAAGGTAAATCAATAATAATAATAATAATAATAATAATAATAATAATAATAATAATAATAATAATAATAATAAGCTAAAGACCACGGGGCAGCTTTGTTATGGATGAAGCTTTGTCAATAAAAGGAAAGAAGTGATCTGAAAATGGCAATTTTCAGCTTTTTTGTTGCTGTTATGATACGCGGATAATACATCCGAGTAATTACGAGAATCCTTGCCAGAACAATTGATCGTCTACCCTACAAATGGTCCCCCCATTTGGCTTTTATTTTTAGCATCCGGTTCTGTAACTCCAACGGTTATTCTTGATGACTGTATAACGCAATTATTTTCTCAATTGGGTAAATGGAAAATTGTGAAATTTTAACAAATTCATGTGCAATTTTCATACTATTATTACCATGTTTATTGGAATTCTTTTTTACTTTATTTTTATTTGTTCAACTCTCATTCCGACATAATGTGATGTGTTATCTTTACGGTCGAAAGGGTATTTCACATATGTAACACCATATGTTGCGCGAGGGATTGAAAATACTTGAGTGACGATAAAAAATGTAATAATCGAAGACATTAACTCCGACGTTATCGACGCTCCCGTATAAATAACTTTGTTTTATCAATGCGCCGTAGATAAAAATCGCATCATTCTTTAATCGTTGGTTTGTTTATGAACAACGAAAAAGAAAAAGAAAATAATTCAGTCTGGCGACGATTTGCACGCCGTGTTTACCATGCAAATGTTTGAAGCATTACAGCCCGCAGCGAAAATATTGCTCTGGCAAAGAGACGAGAAACAAAAATATTGAAACCGTTCAAGTCTCGCGAGAGAGCCCAGAAGAAGACTTTCACCGTCGTCTCGGCGAGAGAGCCGAGAGCATGTAAGTAGCTTCGTGCTTCAAGTTTTCTCAGGAACTCGTACCCGCGAATCCGGTTGATTGCCTTTCCCGTTCTCCTTTATATCCATCTATATGTAGATATATATATGTCCGAAATGCATATATATATATGTCGATATCAGCAACGAGTTTTTTATTTTTTGAGTTTTAGCGAAACGTGCAGGTAATTCATAATCCTTATCGTGAGTCACAATATTGGACAAAATATTAAATATTAAACTAGCCGGTTGTTGTGGCTCGGCGTCCTCACTGTGGAATTTATGGAATCCGACAATTTGCGGTCACTTCCGGTTTGAAAAATTTGTTTTTCGACCGAAGTGCCGTCATATCTTAAATCCGTAATTTCCGCTTTGAAAATCTCATTTTTCCATCGCAAGTGAGGTATTTCCGGTATGAAGACATTTCCGTTCGAAAAATTAGATTTTCAAGCCGGAAGTGATGTAGTTCCGGGAAAGTCATACAACTTTCCAAAACATATAATAGATTACATTATCAAAATAAGATCAGCTTCACCGTAAGGGTGAAGGATTGCAATGCGACTGTGCAATTTTTTATGCGTGACCGATCACATGAATGTTTCGACAATTTTCGGAATTAAGAAATGGGATTTTCTGCGTTCCATTTTTTTATTGTTTCCGAAAGCCTCAGCGATGGCGCAGGAGAATTTTTAATATTTCATCCATCTCCAATCCAAAAGTATTTATTTTCTTCTCAACGCAAACATTTGAAAAGAAAAAAAACTTAATATTCGACGGTACATTTCTTCTCCGTTATCCGTCGGACTCGTTTAAAATACTCTACTCGTCGTAAAAGCGCCTGTCGAAGCCGTGCATAAAAAAAAAGTAAGCACCCAGTCATCCGCGATTGCAGCGAATTAGCGACGAGACGGTTTCGAATGCTAAAAAAAAATCTACCAGAAACGTTTATTTTTCAAGCTGTATCGTTAAATTCGCGCCACAAGGTCGTTCGGAGATAACCGAGACCGTGGCTCGTGCAGTTATTGGAATGAGCCTCTCGGCCGTTTTCACGCAACACTCTAGGCCACGCTAAGTTTTCATTTTGTGTGCGCGTGCACATACACACGTACGCGGCAACGCGCAAGGTAGCTTGAGCAACGCGGTCACGCTTCGCTTTCCACGAAACTTTCGAATTTTTGACTAACAGGAAAAAGAGCTCTCGAGGTCTCGTCCGCTGAAAACGTGAAATTCCTCAATCGAAACGCTCGATTTTGTTTTTTTCCCGTACAGGTATCGACGGACTGTTACGGTAGACGGGAGGGATAAATATATCCGAGTATATATTTTTACCGGAGCCCCGTAACTGCTCGAGGCGTCGAGGCGAGTTTCCACGAATCCGACGGATTCGTGTAACTCGAAGCTGGACGGAGAGCCTCGTGTATCTCGGTGCCTAATATTTTTCTCGGGAATCTCCTGCTCGAGCGACCGTTTTAAATGTCAAGGGCACGCGTCCGCACGAGCGGCTGCGGAGCGTTCGACATGCGAATCGATCACGTGGCCCTCGACGCGTCGATGTGGGCTGCGTCGAATTGTATTGGTTGCTATTTTTTTTTTTTCGTTGGTAAGGTCACCCGTCACGTTACCGGCCTTTTTAGCGAGTCGTTAATGATAAATTGCCGGCGGTAAGATGACCGAGGCGGCGGTTAATTGACCGGTTATTTTACGACTCACACGACTAGGGTGCACGTGTATTGTCGGGTAGCGCCGTTGCCCGACACAGCTTGTTTCTGCTAGTGCCACGAGCTTTCGATAACTTCGGCCGCATCGCTCTTGCGGCCAAAAGAGACCAGAGTTTTAAGTAATCGTTGATTTTTTTTTATGTAACAAAAATCACCGATTGCTTAAAAATCTGAAAAAATTCATACGTATTCAGAAAAATAAACGAATCATTTTCATTAAAAAGAAGTTTTATTGCCGGATAATTTGTTAACCAATTAATTTTTGGATGAATTTGTTAATAACATTTTGCAATTATTAATATGCAAAATTAATCCTCTCAGTACCTTTAGTATACACGATTTTTTTCAGATTTTTACGCCATCAAGAAGTACTTGTAATTTTCTCTTATTGTTGTCGAACTTGTGCGAAGTCAGCGCGCAGCGAGACTCCCTCCTTAATGTATTGGTCATACGCGGACAGAATAATGATCATAATTCGGCCTGAGTTAACCGCCATATTGGCTTCATCTCGAGCACAGCTGACTGCACGTGGATGGTATAGAAGTGCCGCGACCCGTCTATAAGCCTGTGACCGATACTGCGCTTAGCCTTTCGTGGTATTTGTCGTCATGATTTCATGGATGGACACGATAAACACGCGCGTGGCGATATATCTTCAATCCTGCAACATGCCTATGAACAATGTCACTGCTGTTTACGTGGACTAAACGCGCCGCAGTTCCTCCTCGTTCGCCATTTTGTTTTGCCGCTACGCGAGCCAATTATAGTGTCCTCCACTTTTAAACACAATTGGCAAACGTCGCAAAATCGCAAAATTTGCCGCGTGTATTTTCTACCGTTCAGGCGATACGATACTTCGACCGTTTACAAGTCACAACGCCCGAAACAGCAACGAAACGAACGGTAACGATAACGGACTTAACGGAGGCGGAGTGGGGACAACGCTTTGCTATGGTTGCGCCGAAGTGTGGGGACAGAGCTGTGACGTAAAAATTAGAGATGTGCGAATGTTCAAAAATTTTTATACTTCAACATTAATTGAATATGAATAATTCATATTTGAATATTCAAAATATTCGAATAATTACGAATATTTGAATGATTTTAATAGTCTACAAATTTCAAATAGGTAAAGGAATTATTCCAATAATTAGAAATATTAATTTGCGGGCAATGTTTTTAATTCTTGATGTATTTCAGGTATTTTAAATACGTATTTTAAATACTTTTTCGGCCCTTTAAGTTCAAAATACAAAATACTTTTACATCTTCTCCATATTAGGGCTGTACGCCTACACCGAACGGGATCCATCGATCCTTAATGATTTTTAAGAGGTACTTTAAAAAATACTTAAATGAAGTACTTAAAATGTATTTTAAATACAAAAAGTATTTTATATAAATATAGTATTCTGTACTTTTAGTATTTTCGCGTATTTTGCCAAGCTCTGATAATGGTCATTATAAATAACGCGATAAGCAATGCGAATTGATTTATAACAGAATTTATTGCACACGTTTAGGCTTTGAAAAAGGGAATAATTTACAACCGAGCGTAAGTTCTTCAGCTTTGGAACAATACAAATTCTTCATTCAATAAATGCAATTTGTGTGCTCTGTTTCATTGTAATCGGAAGTTCATCATTCGAATATCTAATTCATAAAAATTATTCGAAATATTCAAAATATTCGAATTTTTTAAACGATTCAAATTTTTTAATATTCAATTCAAATTCTGAACTGAATATCAATATTCAATTCAATTCAAACGCTATACGCAACCCCTCTTCAAAATAAAGGGTTGACAAAGTTGCGGGCATGTGTAACTTTTCTTAAAGAGGAATTGAAATTAATATTTTTTTTTACGTTTTCTGAATAACCAAATAAAATATTTCGAAATAATGAAACATCAACTTTTATTGTCTTCAAGATCGGCCGAGAGTTAGGTAAGTCATTAGGCAAGGAATCAGTCAACCAGGAACTTGAGGATCGGAATAAATTGCACCGATTTTACCATATTTTTTTCAGTTTCTCGAAACGGCACATTATGTCCCGCAGGTTCGACACAGGTAGTTGGAATACTGGGTTATGCTGTTCGTTGATAAAGGATCCATAAATGGGTTCGTGTTATGGAGAGCCGGAGGACGATCGACCCTCAAAGCCAATTAATACGTCCGTACGCTAAGCTGATCCATTATTGTTTATCATGTAGCCGCTACCTCTCGCAGAAAAGGCCGGAGGAACGTGACCGCTAGTTTCATATAGTTCACGGTTGTCATCAGCTATTCCAGTACTGTCCGATCGATAGTGCATTCCATGTTGTCTAATCGATGCAAGCGTGACCTCCCCTTACTTTATGCATTAAGGGTTCGCGTTTTAGAATATTGAAAGCCAAATTTATTAAGAACACGTTGATGGAGACAATTTTTTTAATGGTTAAGAAAAAAAAAAAAAAAAAACGTAAGTTAAAAAGAAAAAATTGTAACTAAACAAAGTAAAAAAAAAATGGTAAAAATTGTGACTAAAAATAAAATAAAATTAAAGATAAAAAAAACGTCGGACATAAAGATGTCTGCTCGTTGCACGAGGTCGTCGCTCAGCGGTTCGACCTCGACGTTGACACCTGCAACGTTTCTCGCGTCATTACACCTTTGCGCCGAGTGAAACGGCACGATGACGTATCTCGAACGTCTCGAGCGTCGGCGTGAAAAAGTGCTCTATTCGGGCCAAGGGCCTGCGCGCGTGTAACGAAATTCATTTCGTCTCTGGATTAACGAGCGTCTTGCAGCTGAGTCT
Source organism: Ichneumoninae sp. A BG-2022a (assembly GCA_030522665.1). Taxonomy (NCBI): domain Eukaryota; kingdom Metazoa; phylum Arthropoda; class Insecta; order Hymenoptera; family Ichneumonidae; species Ichneumoninae sp. A BG-2022a. The sequence continues at coordinate 15,140 of JAPYZC010003347.1, read as the reverse complement.
CCGGTCCGGGATAGTGGAGAAAAGAACAACGAAGTTTGCGCTGTACTCTTTTGTCGCATAAAGTAAGAACATTCGGTAGGTCATCCGCAGGCACTTGGGGGTGCGGATAATGGACTGCCCTGTGCGAAACGGGTCGGACGGCAGTCCGTGACCCAAATCATGAGGAAGATCGCCGTTCGAACGGTGCACGTCCACGCGGCAGTTCAATTTCACAAATTTGCATATTAAGAAATTATAAATAGAAGCTCGTGAAAACTTTACGTGTCCCGAAAAAAAAAATCCAATCCGACCTGTTATAAATAAGAACTTGTCAAAAATTTGCCACAGCTAGAGCGTGCTCGATTTTTCGCACGCATATACAAACGTGCATAGGATTTTTTATTTATTTATTTTTCTACTTCTCTAAAAAATGTGTCTAGACATTTATTTTGTTAACATTCCAAACGTATTCGGAAATTAAAATTTGGAACTGCATTAATGTTTCGTCGCCAAGAAAAAATCGGGAAAAACAATGATTAATAATAATAATTTTTATAAATTGCACCAATTTTCAAATTAAGAAATTACAAATAGGAGCGTGTCAAAGATTTAACGTGCCCCAAAAAAATTCGATACCGGAAAAAATCAATTCAAAGTTCGCAGTTTAATCGCTAAAAGTTCGCGATCGCCAGACTGATCGATTTTTCGCCCACTCATAGACACGTGCGTAGGATTTAAAATTTTTTTTTCTGAATTCGATTTTATTTTTCATTTTCAAAAAAAAAAAAAAAATAATAATGTTAATAAATTTCACAAATTTTCAAAACTGTGTGTGTTCCAAAAAATTTGATACCGAAGAATAGTCGGAGGCAGCTCGACTTGTTAAAAATAGGAGCTTGTCAAAAATGTGTGTGTCCCGAAAAAAATCCGAACCGAAAAAATGTCGGTGGCAACTCGAAGACTTGTTATAAATAGGAGCTTGTCAAAAATGTAGGTGTCCCAAAACATTCGATACCGAAAAGTCGTTGGTGCTCGACTTTCGGGTTCGTATTCTCTGCACAAACACGTGCATCGGATTTTCTTTTTTGGAACCCATCGTTTTTTTAAATCTATTTTCATAACATTCCGAACGTATTCAACGACGAAAATCTGCGACTAGATTTTTTTTCGCAAAAAAAAAAAAAATTCTCAATTAAAAATTAATCGACGAAAATAATGATAATAATAATAATAAAATAATTTTTTTTTCAGATGACTAATTTTACTTAATTCATTGCGTTGCGTACGTGAGGATAAATTGGGCAAGGCGATCGGATTTTTGTTCAAATTTTCAGCCCGATCGCTGAAAATTTGCGATTCATTTTTGTGCACTAATTCTTTTTTTCAGAATCAAACTAAAAAAAAAACATTTACTTTGGTAACATTCCGAACGCGGTCAGAAACGAAAATCCGGCACAACATTAAATTGTCCATCAAAAAAATAAAAAATAAAAAAAATAAAAATATATATAAAAAAATAAACAATAAAATTAAATTAAATTAAATTTAAAAAAATGGAAATAATCATAATAAAAATAATATATATTTTTTATGACCAATTTTACCTCGATCATTGCGTTGGGTGTGCGAGGGTGGTTCGGGCGATGCGGGCGAGTCCCTGACGTCGAGTTGCCGTATCGCTTTGGCGAGGCCGTAGGACCCCGAGCCCCATTTCCTATCCTCGATGATAGTGCACTCTTCGGCGATGATCTCCACATCGCTGCCGTCCTCGAAGTATCCACTCTCGTGTTCCGGATTCTTCATTGTTTCCTCTATTTTTATCTTCGGCAGCTCCCAGCTGTCTGCGTCTCGCGCTTCCCCTCTCCGCGTCACGCCACCCCCACTCCGCGCCGATCGACGAAGAGTTTCCGGTACCTGCTCTTTATTCTTTCTTCACCGAGCTACGAGTAAAACGAGAGCGATGTGTTTCGTCGCATCTTTCCTCGTTCTCCTTTCCTCGCCGTCGCAGGAAAAAAAAGATATATATATATATGCGATCACGACTGCAGTGTCATGACGATTCTCCGCTCGCGTGGAATCCAAAGGTGGAAGTTCGGGGGAAGATGGAATTGCAGTAGCTTCGACGGAAGAGCTCGCGCACTCGTCCAATGTCTTTCTTTCTCGAAGAAAACAAAAATATCTAGGTACAAAATTTTCTACCCAAGCACTTTAGCAAAAATTTATATAAATGTATAAATAGACGTATACATATACGTGTATGTGTATATGTGACTTCGATGAACCGGCGACTCGTACGAGAAAGTTTCGAAACTCTAAAAAACCGCACTGGCCGTTCCGATGCGCCGCGTGAGCGAAATTATTTTTAGTTCGAATTAGGGGAAAAAAGGATCGATCCGGGCTTCGGACGGGCCAGGGGACGTCCGGCCGCAATCTCTTTCCTCGTGATTACTTAGCACTTTTCGTCCGACCCGCACACGCCGCTCCGTGGCGTAGAACAAAAAGAAAGAAGCACCGAGAGTGGTGGAGAGGGGAGGAGAGGAGGGGATTTATTATTTTTAATACCGCACAACGGTCGCGCAATCGAATTTTTCGTCGGCGCGTGTTTTCCCAGATGTTTCTCGTCGAGGAACAGTATAAAGACAAAAACAAAAGAAGTCCGTCAACAAACGCGTTGTTGTCTCGAGAGTTCCTCTTGTTGTTTTCGTGTTGTTTACGCCGCGAAGTTCGCGCGACAGCGATGTTTTTCTTTCGCTGAAATTTTCACTGTAAATCCCTTCGGCGCATGCGCGCGCAACCTTCTCGCACTGACCACGTGGGCGAATCAACACTTTTTTTTACCCCCACCACTTTTCGATTATTTTGAGGAGAAAAACTTATTTTCACACAGAGCGGAAGAAAACTGGATTTTTAGTTTCGTATACAATTTTTAGTTGTTGATGTTTGGTTTTTTTCTTCAAAAACTTTCGACTCGGAACAGTGTCGATGCGACGGCGTGTCGGAAGAGACTGAGGGACACGAGCGACGAAGTTCCCCGATCTCCCGAGATTACGTAGCGATCGGGCACGCGGACACACGAGCGATGCAGACTCTCACTCGTTTCGAGCTCTCCGGAGCTCTCTCACTGCGTCTCTCTCCGGCGTCCGTGATCTAGTATAGCTCCGCCGCCGTCCGACCGTACGGATAGCCCACTGACACACTTATTAGGTGCTCGCGGCTCCCTCCCCTCCGCCGCTCGAGCGCGAAGAACGCTCGCGAGGTCGCGCAAGAGCGAATTCGAAGTGGAAGTGGAAATAAAAAAAAAAAACTTAAAAAAAGTCGCCACTTGCACGAGTGTATGTTTCGTTGAGAAACGAGACACGAATTTCGTCGCAGGCCTTGAGACGTTTGCACTAAAACTTAAAAAAAGAACAAACAAAAAAAAAAGTCGCAACTATAAAACGAAGATATATCGTTGCGCTTTTCGGGAACGAGTGAACTCGGCAGTGAGTTCGGTAGTAAAGAGGATAGAGCTGTGTCTCGATGTCCCTGTGTGTTGCCGTCGAACGAGCCGGTGATTCCCCCGTGCGTGCGCCTCGAAGCGCGCGGTGGAGGGGGGAGAGGGGGGAGTGACACGATAGGGGAGTTCTCGTTCAAAGAGTCAAGTGGTACTGTCGGAGTATCCGGAGAATTTTTCAGTAGTATATAGCTTTATAATAGCTAGGCTCGAGCACGGGGTCTCGAGTGTCGGATGGAGAAAAATAAATAGACAAAAAAAAAGACAAAATAAAACAGAAGTTACGATGTATTCTCCGGGGACGTTGACAAACTTTTTCGGCGATTCTGACGTCCCGACTTTGTCGACACTCGAATCTGTGTTCCTTATTTTTCAATTTCTCTTCTCACCTCCTCGTATTATTTTTTAGTCACTTCGTTTCGATTCCACTTCTTTTTATGTCCTTATCTCTTGCACGAACCGCCGACGATAATTTTTATCTCTCAGTACTTGTTTATTCTGCTTTTTGTCCCACGTCGGTACGGCAGTTGCCTATTTTTTCTCTGACACCGAGAGACGAATTTTCTTTGAGAAGTTCAATCGAACGTCAATTCGGTTCCCCGTTTGCTCTCACGGGAGTCTCGAGCCTGTGCGAAAGCGCCGTTCGCGCAGTACAATTAACGTGCGACACGTTACAAGCTCGAGGCATATGTTTCGAGTCGGTTCTGTCGATCGTCGTTTCGGCCCGCCGCGATAGCGACGAGCTGCCGCATCGGCGTGTACGGCGAGTTTTGCACGGTTATACACGATATCCGTTTGCGTACGCAAAACTCGATTATGTTACGCTTATCCGATACAACGGACCGATCGTGGGCCTCGATCGCTCCCGGTACGCTTCCTATTAGCACTCGCGTGCGCAAGTGCGCACTCGTATATTGTTACGCACGAGGAACGTAGTAGTTCGGCGCTGCCCGAGCGGCCACACGAGGCAGCCAGACGGAGGCCTCTTCGTGTATATAGATATACAAGCGCCGCGCGCGTACGAAATACTATAGTACGTTACTGCCGCCTGCTGCCGCTGCGGGCTCTCGAGTTACCAACCGTGCAAGATAGGAGACTCGGTGCGAGGAGCGCACTTTCTCAAACGAATTCAATATTTTTTTTTTAACGTTCCTTTTTTTTCCCTCTTCTCTCTTTCAGGAATGTGAAATTAATTTGTAACTTTTTGTTCGATTCTTGGACGAATTTAAATCGAAAAAGGAAAAAAAAAGTCAAACCGACGTTGGGACGTTGGGCGTTCGACTTTCACTGCGGACTCTGGCGCAGCTGCGATACGGCATGTGTACGGAGTACAGAGTTCGATTTTAAGCTCGCATTAACTTTGCACTGTTCAAACGAGATTGTCGTCTTTGTGTCTCGCCCCGTAAGAGCACTCGAGCATTCCTTCCTCTCTCAATATTTTGTTTCAAAGAAAATACTGGGAGGTTACTTTTTTCTTTTCGTGTTCGTCTTTCTTTCCGTTTTAAGTTCGAACTGCGAAGTTTTTTTTTCCTGTGATTCCGTTTCTATTTTTTCGTGCCGGTCACGAGTCGGTCGGAATTGAACCAAGTTTTACCAAATCGCGTTTTTGTGGTTTCTATGTATATGTATGTATATATATATATTTTTTCGTGCAATCGAAGCGTGTGTCGGACAACCGTGTCGTAGTTTCGACCGCCACAGGCAGCGCACGCGTTGCGAGGGGCACGAAGGCTCGCTGGCGACTGACTGACGTTCCCCCCCACTGCGCTGCTCTACGCCTCCACGACCTCTCGCCCCCGTCGACTTCCACTAGTCGTCCACCTCGTCTCGGCCCTCCCCCCTCCCTGCCCCCCCCCCACCCTCCGCCGAACCGACGAGCTACGTCGACTCGCGGCTCGTGAAATAAACAGCTGATTCGGAAAACACGCTGGGGCTTGCCCAGTGACGGAGCAAGCGATGTACCGCACCCAACAGCACACGTGGCAACGATGGTCGTGTTACGAATTCGACTATATTGAATTTTTTTTTTCATTACGAAAAATATAAAGAACGGGCGACTTAAAAATTGTTAATCTAGAGGAAGGGCAGAGCTTAGAATAGACCTGAGGCTTTGGACAATGGAATTACCGTACGAAAACGTGATTGCTCGCACGAATTCGACGGTCGTTCCGAATTCGACGGTCGTTCCTCCCAAGCGGAAACTTTTTTTTCGTAGCATTGTGTTAAGTTATTGTTATCAATGAAACAAGCGATGTACCGACCAGCGCACATCGTGGTATCGTGGCATAGACGATACCCATATTGCACGAAATATTTTCAATCTTGCGAATCTTACGACATATTTCTAAAATATATGAAAATAATACTGTGAAATATTATATTGAATTTTTTTTTTGTCCGAAAAATATATATACTGGGCGACTTAAAAATTGTTAATCTGGAGAAAGGGCAGAGCTCAAAATAGACCTTAGACCTTGGACAATGGAATTACCTTACGAAAACGCGATTGCCTCCACGAATTGAATTCGACGGTCGTTCCTCCCAAGCGGAAACTTTTTTTTCGTAGCATTGTGTTAAGTTATTGTTATCAATGAAACAAGCGATGTACCGACCAGCGCACGTGGCAAAGACGATAACCATATTGCACGAAATATTTCGGAATTGTTTTAGAAATATTTCCAATCTTGCGAATCTTACTAAATATTTCTAAAATATATGAAAATAATATTGTGAAATATTAAACTGAATTTTTTTTTTATCCGAAAAATATAAAGACTGGGCGACTTAAAAATTGTTAATCTAGAGAAAGGGCAGAGCTCAAAATAGACCTTAGACCTTGGACAATGGAATTACCTTACGAAAACGCGATTGCCTGCACGAATTCGACGGTCGTTCCTCCCCAGTGGAAACTTTTTTTTTTCGTAGCATTATGTTAAGTTATTGTTAGCAATGAAACAAGCGATGTAAGGTAAAAGTACCAGTGGTCGCACACCTAAGGGCAAAGTCCCAGTTCCCGTACATGCATGAAAAATCATATTTGCGTCTCTCTTGCACGCATGCTTTGTGCGGCCACTGGGACGTGTTCGGTCACTGGGACGTTTACCTTACCGACCAGCGCACGTGGCAAAGACGATACCCACATTGCACGAAATATTTTGGAAATATTTTCAATCTTGCGAATTTTACGAAATATTTCTAAAATATATGAAAATAATATTTTGAAATATTTTATCGAAATATTCCAACGAAAGGTTTCTTAACGTCTTTACTGTTAGAGAAACGTATTTCTCTATACGTATTTGCCCCTATAGGGGCCCCTGACATTGAAGGGCTTACATTTTCAGAAACGCACTTAATCTTTCGACACATCTGAAATATTTCTGAAACATGGTGATAAAACAGTTTTAAATATGTTTAATTTCATATTCCACGGAAATATTTCTACCTATGTTCTGTGTTTATGCAGGTGTGTATTTGTAATTTGGATTGATGATGCAATCTTTCACATTTCGCTGAAATGGTAAAAAAAATAAAATATTTGAGCGGAATTTTTTTGAATCAATTCAATGTAAGATTGATTTTCAAAATGTTTTTAAAACATTTCACAGTTATTTTCGTAACCTTTCAAAAATATTTCCGTGCTAATGTGGAATCGTGTTACGAATGAGACGATAATGAAAAATTATTAGACCAAAAATTCCAAAATACAAACAACAGTCGACGTAAAAATTGTTACTTCAGAGAAACGGTAGAGCTTGAAATACACCTTAGACCTTGGGCAATGGAATAACCTTACGTACTAGGGAAAAAGTATTAGCTGCAGATTGGAAAACGCGATTACTCGCACGAATTCGACGGTCGTTCCACCCCGAGTCTAGGGAAGATTTTTTTTTCTTCACATTATGTTAAATTATTACGTTAAATTATTATTATGTTAAATTATTATTATCAGCGCGTGTGCCTACGACCATCGTGTCACGAATAACAAAATGTATGAATTGAAAATGTATTCATAAAAAAATGGTAAAAAACATAAACAACGGCTGGCTTAAAAATTGTTAATTTAAAGAATAATCTTATGAAAACGCGATTACTTGCATGAATCCCCCCCCCCCCCTTGGGCCCAGCGAAGAATTTTTTTCACATTCTGTTAAATTGTTTGATCGACTTTTTTAGTATATTAATCATTTCTCAGACGTCTTTTTTTCGTCTGTGAAATTATAATCACGATATTTTTTTCGTCTCGGAAATGTTTATAAGAATTTTGCTTCATACTGGAAGCTTTTTTCTTCTTCTTTTCATTGTATTAGATATCTGTCTCGGTCAGGCCATTCGAACAATCTATCGACTGTCACTGCCATATCAATATCAGAATGCAAACGAGGTTACGTAAGACTCGATATGGGCATATTTGGACGAGGTTATTTATTTTCTTCTTTCATTTCCTCGTTCAACAGTGCTTTACGAACGGACCGACGAATGAACGAAACGCCGGGGAAACATTACTCGGCGAAAATTTCGCTTCACTTCGACGCTCAAGCGGCCGGGAAACCAACCGATAACTTGACTTCAAAGTAAAACGCACAACAGTCTTCCTTTTCCGGCCGATGCTAATAATCAATGAACTGAACAGCCGAAAGGGCCGAAAGGGTTTTTTATATCACTCGGTGGAAAAATGCCGTTTTTGCGCATGCTTCGCGTGCGTAAAGCCCCCATTTTTACACCCAGTGAAATAAAATTTTGAACGATATTCGTGTGAAAAACGTTTTCTTAACTCGTGTGATTGAAACACTCGCCTTCGGCTCGTGCTGCAAACTCGCACTCGTCAGAAAAAGTTTTTTCGCACTCGTATCGAAATGTACTATTATCGCACTAATATCGTGAACTACTATTTTCTCTCGTTTTTATTTCGGTTATCCCACCCAGTAAAGAAAGTTTGTACTTTCTACAATAACTTATAGTCCACGAACGTCTACAATTTTTTATTTGTTAATTTTCAGATCGCACCACCTGGCGCTAGATTCACAAACAAAAGTACAAACTATTTTGTATATTATAAATATACAAACTATTTTGTATATTATAAATATACAAACTATTTTGTATATTATAAATATACCAACTATTTTGTATATTATAGATATACAAACTATTTTGTATATTATAAATATACAAACTATTTTGTATATTATAAATATACAAACTATTTTGTATATTATAAATATACAAGCTATTTTGTATTTATATTTATTGTTCCAATTCCACCGTATACCCTTACGGGTTTTTACGGACCCTATCCCGATTCCCCCTATCGCTCCCTACCCGCACTCAGCTAAGCTACCTAACTTCCAGAGCGTCCGTAGCCGAGACAAGCTATTTTGTATATTATAAATATACAAACTATTTTGCAATTGTTAATGAAACAGGAAACGCAAAGGACAAGTTTGAATATTCAAGCCTGAACGAATGACTTGTCACTCGTTTAACAAAATTATTTTCACGAACCTTCGTATTCCGACTTTACGAAATAATGTTTTACTGCGCAGGATTTCTTTCGTGCGACGCAGGTTGCTTCTGGAGGCTCGGGGCAGGCGTCGGAGATAAACAGGCGACGGTGGCTCCGTCTAGGCGGATTGGTGCCGAGATCGGACGGGAATCGCCGGACGCTAAGTAAACTATCGTTAGTGAGTCGTAATCGACCCATTAGTAGACATTTTTACGGAGATAGTTTCGGGCCTACGGTGAAATCGGACTCGTCGAGGATCGAAAAATTTAACTGGTGCACGGGTTCGGGTTTGGTGTAATTAAAAACGAACTTCGGCCAAACGGGGACGGCTTATGCTGGGGCTAATGGTCTCCCGAGCAGACAATGCGGGATATTTTTAGTAACTAACGTTAAGACGTACGAGTGACGTTGAGAAATGGAAGTTTCTCGTCTAACTGCGAAACTATGCAATCGAGCCTTACTTTCGTATCTATCTTGGAATATGTCTTTAAAAATCTTCGAAACACAATGGCATGTTTTTACATATATTTAACCATATAGTTATATTTTGTACATATTATTTATTGTATATATATATATATATATTGTAACGACCAAGCGAATGAATAATGAGTGTGTGTAGTTTGGGGCGGATATTATTAATAATAGTCACGGCTAAATATCTCGAGTACGAACTGTCACACGTCTGATTGTTCAGACTGTTTTACATGACGATCGATCTTGTATCGATCGGCTATTGTCAAACCTAACTAATATCGTGTGCCTTAACGAGAATAGTCAGCTACATATTCGTTACAATACATAGTTTTATATTTATTTATCTATTTATTTATATTTTATATTTAACCACATGGCACATATTTTTGAAAGGTTTCAATAATATTTTTTTGCAATATTTAAATATTTTATCAATATTAAAAAATATTTGGAAAAAGTTTTTACAAGATTTTGAAAATTTTTTTTCCGGTCATGAATCTTACATTACATCGAAATTACATTGAAATGTTTCGCTGATATGTGAAAGATTGCATCATCAATTTAAATTACACAAACACACCTGCATAAACACGGAAATATCAGGAATCTTTCAGATGTGTAGACAGATTAAGTATGTTTCTGAAATATTTAAGAAACTTTTCGTTGGAATATTTTGATAGAATATTTCAAAATATTATTTTCATTTATTTTAGAAATATTTCGTAAGATTTGAAAGATTGGAAATAGTTCTGAAATCATTGAAAAATATTTTGGGCTATATGGGTTACGACGCCATTATGGTACAGTGCATGTTTTGTGCAGTGGCTCGATAAAATAATACGAAATACTTTTTAAATCCCGGAGAAGTTTACTTTCTACGGATATATAATGTATGCAAAAAATATATTCAAAATGTATTGAATTCACCGTTTTTATATGATTAATATGTTATTGACAGATAATTTCTTTTTTGTAACTTATGTATGAAAAGTGCTACGTTTCGTGCCTGCCGAGAGTACAGAAAGTGGTGCTTTACAGCCAAGCGTACTATAAATAGCCGGCGCATGCGCACATCGGTCTAATATTACTTTATGCACTCCAAAGTACGGCGCGTGCGCAGTAGGCCTTACTGTACAGCGCCACAATCAGCAGGCACGTAGTAGCACTTCTCCTGCATTCGTTACAAAAAAGTCATACTACTAGTGCGATAATCGTAATTGATAACCATTTTTCGCATGAGTATCGTACCAAATTTTACTTCACGAAGTGTGAAAATGGGGGCATTTACCTCTAAAAGCAGTGTTAATGTGTTAGTCAAAATCTAGGTTTCGGCAGTAGCCGACTTTAACAGTTCGATCGACCATCGCAAATATATATACATATAATATCTCTGTATAATATAAAAAGATTTCGACGTCGCCGCCGTGTCAAGAATCGAGGGGGGGATCAATAATGGGGTCAGAGGAGGGGGGGTCAGTAATGGGGTCAGCGGGGTGGTCAATAATAGGGCCAAAGGGGGTCAATAATAGGATCAGAGGGGGTCAATAATAGGGCCAAAGGGGGTCAATAATACGGTCAGAGGGACAATATAATAGGGACGTGAAGTTGGTTACAAATGGAACCGTAATAGTAGGGCTTAGAATTATAAGGCCATACGTCTTTTAAAGGACTTAAGTTAAGAATAATAAAGACTTAAGTCCACAAAGGGGTGCAAGCGCGCGAGCCCCGAGCATCCCCCCCCCCTAGTATATATATATATATATATATATATATATATATCTTTGTGACAGAAAAATAAAAACGACAAAATTCTTTGACGTCATTGCGCTCATTCAACTCCTCTGGGCCTATCATAAGGAATCTATAATGTCAATTATAGTTATTAATTATATTATTATTTTCCGTACTGTATATGAATCTGTACTAACAATAATTATCAACAGCAAGATCTATTTATAACGCCGAAACGAGCGAAAAGATCGACGAGACAGAGACACTGAATAAAAGCCGCTTCCTAATACGCGCACTAGAAAAAAGACTTATGACGCGACACCACGAGCGATGAAATATCGAGCACTCGTTAGATTGACAATTGACGACCACTTGTCCGTCGACCGTCTTAGAGTACGACTAGTCAGCCATCAAGGAGTCTCGTCCATATTTTGTCAAAGAGTATTTTGTATCTTGTGCGGCAATAGTTGAATTGTCAAATTATATCATTTGGTGAAGAACAGTGTGAATTGTGTGTTCCGGAACAGATTGAAATTCACTTAAGTCAAAGATTTGTATAAAATCTTTGACTTGTATGTATTTGAATTGTAAAATGTATTTTTTGCTTGAACATATGCTTCGCAATAATTTATTGGGTCACCCAATCCCACCCCCCCCCCCTCCCTTTGATCATCTCGCAATTTCTGAGTTAGGTACTCAGTTTGTTAGTTTGTCTGAAAACTAACTGGCGCCCTTCTGGCAAATAATTAAAATTTAATTCGTTTGTAAAACAGAGCCCCGGCAGCCCTTGACCCAGGCCGTGCCGGGTGTGGCTTTCAATAATTAATATTAAAATATTTTGTCAATCAATAAGAAAGCCTTTCTCATCTTATATATATATATATATATAAATTCCCACATATATATATCGACGCGCCACCCCGACGTCGGTGGAATCGATTTTCCGAGGTTCATGATTTCTGAATTATTTCGTAGTCTCATCAAAAGCACCGTACGAGATTTCCATGCATAATTTCCGACTAAGGTAGTTCGGCTACATGGACACATATCCGGCGAGCCTCGCGAGCCGATATGTGTCGCTGGCCATATGTCTCCAGCGTAGCGTAATCGGAGCTATCTGGGAACATGGGAAAAGCATCGAGTTTCTAGTTAAAACATCTTTTTACACCGACTCGAGGAATTTCAAAAATTTTCGAATATTTCGTAATTTCATTTAATACACGCAATACCACGAAGGATCTTTGTGGACCGCAATGTGGCTGTCGTATTTATGCAAATTCTATAACTCCTGTGGTGCGCTGTTGAATCACCTGTGCCTCGATTTGATGACTCAGACACGAGGCGGCAACACGAGTTGTCCCGCACGACCCGAACGCACCATAAACGTCGCGGCCTTTTAAGGGGGTTACGACCACCCTGGAACTCTTTTGAAAAACAATTTTTCCAAAAATATATTTTTATAATATATTTTACATTCAATTTTATTATCTCTTTTATGTTAAATAATTTTTTTAATGGAAATTTAATATTTAATATACACAGTCAATATTTCACACGTACTAACAGAAAATAATTTTTCAATGCCGATGCAGTTTTTTTTCTTTCGGACTCTAAGGGTGGTGTGACCTCTTAAAGGACAACCACCATAGAATTTTTTAAAAATAAATTGTTTCAAATTATTATTTATTTATATTTTATGTTCAATTTTATTATCCCTTTCATGTAAAATAATTTTGCATTCATGAAAATTAAATATTTGATATTCGGAATCGATATTTTATTTTTTATGTAAAGAAAATTATTTTTGAGCTTAAATACTTGTACTAACAGCGTTTGAATAATTACTTAAAAAAATATATAGCAAGTCAGCGAAAAAAGATCCGAATACGGGCTCAGCTTTTTTTACCTTCTCAGGGTGGTGTGACCCTTTAAAGGACAACCACCCTGGACCATTTTCAAAATCAGTGTTTCGAAAATATATTTTTATTTATATTTCATATTCAAATGTATTATCCCTTTTTCTGCTAAATATTTTTTTTTTTATAAAATAAAATATTTAATATACAAAATCAATGTCTTTCTTTCCTTTATGAAACAAAAAAAAATCTTTCTGAGCCTAAACACATGTAATAGTAGTGTGCCAAACGTTAATAAAAATATACATCAGGTTAATAGAAAAATGGAAAAAAAAATTCCGAATAGAGCCTCAGTTTTTTTTTCTTCCAGGCTTCCAGAGTGATGTGACCCCTTAAAGAATAAGAACCTTACCGGCCAGCCGAAGGGATACGTGACGTAAAATAATTTCTGAATACCGGCTGAAGTTTTTTTTTTTCTCCCAGGCTCTCCGGCTTGTGTGATCCCTTAAAGGACAAGAGCGTTACCGGCCACCCGAAGGGATACGTGTCGTTCGACACACAATCCAACGATCCATAAATAGATGTATCTCCGGATGGGAGCCCGTGCTATTTTGGAGAGTAATTTTCTTCAACCGTGAAGCAAACACCATATCAGTACGCTGGGTGAAGCTCGAAAAGGAAAAGAACGACGTTACATTTATTTCTGCTTCGAGGGAGGCTCGATGGATTTTTCCCCCCCTTTACAACCACCCTGGACAACCCTGGATTTTTTAAATTTATTTTTCTAAAATATATGTTTATTTATATTTTATATTCAATTTTGTTATCCCTTTTTATGTTAAATAGTTCGTTTTTTTAATGAAAAATGTAACATTTACTGTAGAAAATCAATAATTTGTTTTTTTTATGAAAAAAGAAATATATATTTCTGAGCCTAAACACATGTACCAGTAGTGTGCGAATGGTTAATAAAAAATATACAGCCGAATAATGGAAAAAAAATTCCGAACAGCGAATCAGTTCTGTTTCTAACATTTTTTTAAAATAAAAATGAGTCGTTCATTTTTCTGAACACGTATACATTTTTTCAGATTTTCTTTCCATATGGGATAAATGTGTGGTCAGAAAATTCAAAGTGAATTTAAAAATCTGTAGAAATTCATACTTATTCAGAAAAATGAACGAATCATTTTCATAAAAACAAATGTTAGGCTTCCGGGAGATTCGTTGAACAATGTTATTACTCATCAATTTTTTAATAACATTTTGGAATTGTTATTATGCAAAATTAATCTTTTCAGCACCTTTAATATGTTTGATATTTTTCAGATTTTTATACCATCGAGAAGTGTTTGCAATTCTCTCTGCTTTCTCTGAAACTTATGCGAAGTGAACACTATTCGCAAGGACTACCTTAAAGGACAAGAGCCTTACGGGCCAGCCGAAGGGATACGAGTCGTTTGACACACAATCCAACGATCCATAAATAGATATAAATAAATGTATCTCGAAATTACATTTCTGTTTTTTTGCTTCGAGGGAGGCTCGGTGGAATTTTTTTTCCCCCTTTAAGGAGGAAGTCTTGCTGCGCGTTGACTTCGCATAAGTTCGACAACAATAAGAGAAAATTGCAAGTATTTCTTGATGGTGTAAAAATCTGAAAAAATCATGTGTACTAAAGGTACTGTGAAGATTAATTTTGCATAATAATAATTGCAAAATGTTATGAACAAATTCATCAAAAAATGTATTGGTTAACAAATTACCCGGCAACAAAACTTTTTTTTTATGAGGATGATTCGTTTATTTTTCTGAATACGTATGAATTTTTTTAGATTTTTAAGTAATAGTTGATTTTTGTTCTATAAAAAATAATAAAAAATCAACGATTACTTAAAAATCTGAAAAAATTCATACGTATTCAGAAAAATAAACGAATCATCTTCATAAAGAAAAAAGTTTTGTTGCCGGGTAATTTATTAACCAATTAATTTTTTGGTGAATTTGTTAATAACATTTTGCAATTATTATTATGCAAAATTAATCTTCTCAATACCTTTAGTATACATGATTTTTTTCAGATTTTTACACCATCAAG
>JAPYZC010003346.1:0-12250 GCA_030522665.1 Ichneumoninae sp. A BG-2022a | reverse complement strand
CACGGAATAACAAGGAATAGGAATAATTCGATTTTTGCGAACGGCGAACGGCCCTTTTTTCAAAAAATTTCGAAATATCGAATTAAAACCTCCGCCATTGTTCTCAAGTGGCATATTTACCAACCGATTTCATTAAGGAAAAAATTCCAAAAATTTTTTTCCCAATAAACCATTTTTTTCGAAAAAATTGTAAGGGTAAAAATTTTTGCCATTTTGAAAGTCCGAAAATGCAAAGGGGGTACCCTTACAATTTTTTCGAAAAAAATGTAAGGGTACCCTTAATAACATTTTGGCATTATTATTATGCATAATCAATCTTTTCAGCACCTTCCATATGCTTGATTTTTTTTAGATTTTTATCCCGTCGAGAAGTGTTCGCAATTCTATCTCAATTCTCTCTGAACTCACGTGAGCTCAGGCTGTCCTCTTGTACTACCTTAAACGACACCCTACCGACATGATCTTCCACAGACTCGTTTTGTGACCATACCGCGAACAAACGATACTCGACTCTTAGTTATACACATAAATTTAATTCTTTTAAATAACAAGGTACAAATTTACAACGATTATATACAATTGTCTTTCGTTATCCACTAATCAATACTAATGCAAAGCAAGTGTTGTACAGCTAAACGGTATTATGATACATCACGATGGAGTCTTTGATCCATCGCTCAACAAGTTTCGTTCGATATATTTTCAACAGTATAGTTTCATAGTTCCCTCTCCGCATTGTCTCCACGACCAAAACATTGTTCTCTTTTTTTTAATGCTATACAACCGGTAATATCGCAAAGAAACAAAAAATGTGCCGTTAGTAGAACGATCGGATTTGGATAGCAAGCAATTTCGTCGTCGCAATGCTCGATCGACGATATCCAAGCTTAACTTTCTTTTCTCTCATATAAATTCTGTGATGAATATTTTCTTCAGATCCGGCACCGAGCCGCCGATGTCGTGTTTGCAAATTTCGCCATTGTCCATGTAACTGACGTCGGAATTTTTCAGCACGCTCTTGAGGCTCTCGATCGACAAGTTGGCCAGTTTGCCGTCCGGATAAATTCTGTCGAGATCGTTCATCGAGTATCCAGGTGTGATCTTCTTGAGATGATAAGACTGAATCGTCGGTTTGGTATTGCTGCAGATGACGGAATTCTTCTTGTTTCTGTTCTTGTTCGCTGTCGCGTCGTTGAAGATCCAACTGTTGTCGATCAACTTCGGCGTGAACGAGCGCATGTTGACCTTGACCTCGTGACTACCGGAAACTCTCTTGGATACCGGCAGAAGCTCCGCCTGTGTGGTGAACAAAATTGGTTATGCAATTAAAAACAAATCATAGTGCAACTGCGCGTACTCATTAAAGTTGCATGTGAAAACGTCGTTCGTGGTTTTAGGATAGGGTGGGAATATTTTTTTAATTGTGTTGCTGATGGACAAGTTACAATTGGTTTCAAGGATAGACTTGAGAGTCCTTATGATTCTGGAGAACAAAAGGGGCACGTATAAACTTAGGGCTCAAGGCGATGGCTTTCTGAATATCTTGCTCAATATTTTACTTAATATCTTACTCGATATTTTTTTTTACTTAATATCGTACACGATATTTTGTTGAATACCTTGCTCGATAGCTTGCACGATGTCTTGCTCAATATGTGGCTGGATGTATTGCTCAATGTTTTACTCGATATGTTGCTCAATGTTTTACTCGATATCTTGCTCAATGTCTTACCCAATATTCTTCTCGATATGATGTTCAATATTTTGCTCGATATATTGTCTAATATTTTGCTCGATATATTGTTTAATATTTTACTCGATATGTTGCTCAATATTTTACTCGATATGTTGTTCAATATTTTACTCGATATGTTGTTCAATATTTTACTCGATATTTTGCTTAATTTCTTACTCGATCTTGTACTTAAGATAGTTACGTCGCTTCCCGCTCATCTCGCATACGTTATCGGAAAGTAAGTGAATATTGCAAGTACTTCTCGATGGTATAAAAATCTGAAAAAATTCATACATATTAAAGGCACTGAAAAGCTTCATTTTGCATAATAATAATTCCAAATTGTTATTAACAAATTTAACAAAAAAATAATTGTTTAACAAATTACCCGGCAAAACAACTTTTTTGTTATTGAAAATGATTCATTCATTTTTCTGAATACGTATGAATTTTTTCAGATTTTTCAATTAGTTTTGATTTTTGTGTTTTTCAGACATCTTTTCCATATAAAAAAATTAATAAATCAAAGCTAATTGAAAAATCTGAAAAAATTCATACGCATTCAGAAAAATAAACGAATCATTTTCACAGAAAAAAAAGTTGTTTTGCCGGGCAATTTGTTAAACAATTTTTTTTTTACTAATTTGTTAATAACATTTTGGAATTATTATCGTGCAAGATTAATCTTTTCAGTATCTTTAATCTGCATGAATTTTTTCAGATTTTTATATAATCGAGAAGTACTTGCAATATTCGCTTACTTTTTTCGAATTTATGCGAGATGAGCGGGAAGCGACATAGCTACCTTAATATCTTGCTCAATACTTTACTCAATATCTTCCTCAATACCTTGCTCAGGAGACGTTGAAGGTAACGCTTTCCCACAACCTACATCATACACAAGCCACGCAAAAGCTGTCTCTAACATCGTTAAAAAAAAGTTAACTCAGGAATGTAGTAACCTTTGTGCCCTTTCGCTGAAAGAACTCGAAGTCGTCGTTCGCAACGGTCGTGACGGAGCAGCAGCTTCGGCTCCTGCTCTTGCACGAGCTCATGGTGTCCTCGAAGTCCTCGTTGTCGAGGTCGCAGCTCTCGTCGTCGGATGTCTCGTAGCAATTCTCTTGCTCGAGGCTGCCCAGTCTCGAGGTGTCCAGTCCACTCTGGTGCTGCTGCTGCTGCTGAAGCCGACTGCGAAACAGGAGGTCCCTGTGGACGTCGTAGGTTCGCGAGTCCAGGCTTATCCGCGGATACTTCGCGTGATCGAAGCTCTGATTTCTTCGGACCAAATTTCTCGTGAACTCCTGCTCCTCGTTTCTGCTCGACGATTTTTCGAGTCTCTCACTCTCGCTCGATTCCATTCCCAGCGAGCTTCTGACCTGCCTGCGACCTCCGCCGTTTATCCCGTTTATGACGCTCTCCTCTCTTATCTCGTCGAGGCTCTTGGCGAATTTTCGCTTCGTCGGGTCCTCGAGCTGGACGAGGTTCTCCATGTTCTGACCGAAGACGTCGGTGCTGCCGATCTTTCGACGATGAGCGAACTCGAAGCTCTCGTTGTGACGCACGAGCTGCTGGGGGAGGAGGTGCTCGCTCGGGCTGGAGGCGCTCTTCGAGGCTTCCGGGCTACGGTGGCTGTGACGAGGCTCGAAGGTCGAACTCGTGAACGACGTCAGCTCCGCCGGTAACGAGGCGTAGGCGCTCTCCTCGTTCACAGACTGGGAGCGAGGGTAGTGCTGGATTCCCATCGTTATCGTTCCGGTCTTCGCTGTGGAGAGGGACAGAGAGAGATACAGGGTTATAGGAACATCGCTGAGGTGAAGGAGTATTCGAGAGGATTGCACAGTAAAAAAGTTGAAAATTGAAATTTTGGTAGCGCTTTCTCATAAATGTTGAAAATTGAAATTATTATATCGTTTTCTCATAAAAGGTGAAAATTGAAATTATTATATCGGTTTCTCATAAAAGTTGAAAATTTTTATTATTATATCGCTTTCTCATAAAAGGTGAAAATTGAAATTGTTATATCGCTTTCTCATAAAAGTTGAACATTTTTATTATTATATCGCTTTCTCATAAAAGTTGAAAATTGAAATTATTATATCGCTTTTTCATAAAAGTTGAAAATGGAAATTATTATATCGCTTTCTCGTAAAAGTTGAACATTGCAATTTTTATATTGTTTCCTCATAAAAGTTGAAAATTGAAATTATTGTATCGCTTCCCCATAAAACTTGAAAATTGAAATTATTATAGCGATATTATTATATCGCTTTCTCATATAAGTTGGAAATAGAAATTCCCCTATGAGGAAGCAAACAAATTTCGTAAAATCGGAATGCGAAATTTCGCAAAATAATTTTGTTAAATAAGCGACAGATTCGTTTGTCATTTATTTGAATAATACGATCCTGTCCTTTTATTTCGCGTGTCATTAACAATATTGGTTTGTACTTTTGTTTTTAAAAATAGAAAATTAACACATAAAAAATTTTGGACTTTTGTGGACAATAAGTTGTTGTAAAAAGTACAAACTTTTTTTTACTATACATGAATCTTGCAGTCGGTAATGAAAACTGTAATTTTTTTAAACTTTCTGAGCGTTCGTGGTTAAAAATAAATTCTAACTGGAGCCCGAATTGATATCCGCTTTGTATGAGAATCTGATCGTAACCGGAAATAGTGCGAAGCCGTAAAAAAAGTTACAGTTTTTGTTACCGACGGAGTTCGCCTCGAGCGGTGAGGAATTTCGAGTCTGAGATTTTAGTTGTTTAATCGTCAAAAAAAAAAATGAAACTCACTTCTGTTTTGATTGTGCAATCTACCGTAGAGACTGCCATTGGTCAGTGGAAACTTGAGGCCGTGGTTCAAATTCAACTGCAGCTTGTACTCCGCATCTTGTTCAAAGTGCCGAAACTTGCCGTCTATACCACCTTAATGCATACAAACGATTGTCAATATTACATCGAAAGCGAATCAAGTTTTTCTAACGTTACTTTTTAGGCACGACCGAGCGTAAGCGAAAAGAAGTGCCTTATTTTACATTTAATTATATTTCAGAAAAAAACAATGACAATTCTATGATAATCGATTTATCGAAATTTGTTGATTTTAATTTACTTACAATGCGCGAGTTTCTGCGAATTGTCCTGCTTCGTGTACACTTTCGCGACGTACCGGCAGAACATCTTGTCGAATATAGCGAGGAAAATCGGTAGAAGCGTGTCCTTTATCAACGGCAGCCACGTCGCGACGTTCTGCGGTGTGCAGAAGCCCTGCAAAAGATCGGGCCTGATCGAAACTACCTGAAGAACAAACAAACAAAAACCAGAAATATTTTTAATAACATGGTAATTATATCTTGGATATTCTTAAAAAATTGTTTTATTGCCTATTAAAAGCCAGGGTTGAAGGTAGGGCAAAAGCTCTGAACAATCAAAAATTTTGATCGGCCTAAATATAGTTTTTCAAAATTAACAAACGAATATAGAAAGGCCTATAGAAATCTTACAAGAAAAATTAATATTTTATCGTTCAGAATTTTCAGCCCAAAAAAAAAATTATTTCCGCCCTGTCTTGTTGAGCTGCAAACGTAAAAAAAAAATGTTCGCTTATCTCCGATTGTGTCCTCGAACGACAGGGCACAATTTCATTATATTCTCGACGCCTGCGCGTCGTTACGTCTGTTATTAATGAATTCCCATTGTGAGGGATAAAATTGCCATGGATGTGCTCATATGTGCGACTCCTTCGGCCGAGATGTCTGAGGAAAAATAAAGAAAGGCGAGGGGAAAATGAATTAGCCGCAAATGGAGAGCTCGTAATTACCGTAGCCACAGGCGAAACCGGCCACACTGCAATATATACGGTATCGTACCGCAGTGGTGCTATAAACATGCCTCGATGCAGGTATACACATCGGCCTGTCTAGGCTCCCCTTAAAGTCGCTACCACCAGATAAACGACTTCGCTTTCGCTGGAAAAATCCGGAAGTCGATTCGAGGCACCGATTCCGCAAACCGCACTGACAAACACCATCGGCCCGTTCTGTCAGCGTAGAACCGTACCTGGACGGCGTGCGCGCGAGGGACATTAATTAAATTAATAGCGTTACCTTCGGAGTGGGCCTGAATCTTGTACCGTGAATATCCTGGATTTTTTACTTCAACATTTTCAATAATAAAAGAAAGTGTTTTGTCAATTTTTTTTATATTCACATTTTTCTCAAAGACGACTTGACGCAATAAGGATTGAATAAATTTATAGCGTAAAAAAAAAAAATCTGTTTTTCTCGATCATTTCTTCGATCTCTGCAAGTGCGTGACCGCGCGTAGTTTCAGCTCCATTTCGTTATAGAACACGTACCGATACGGGAGCTGTAACGAAAGGGGTGCGAACTGGAGCCAGTAATGGACAGCCTCTCGCTTTATTAGTTCCAATGTAAAATAACATAAAATAACATAAAATACCATAAAATAACATAAAATAACATAAAATACCATAAAATACCATAAAATAACATAAAATAACATAAAATAACATAAAATAACATAAAATAACATAAAATAACATAAAATAACATAAAATAACATAAAACTGCCAGGAATTGTCACGTCAAATCCGTTTTCGGGATCCTCGTGGAATATCCTTGAGACAAGTAATCCGTGTGTTGATTATTAATGTTCAAATGAAATGATGAAATATATTTTCTCTAGTTTTATATTCAGATGCGTACTGGTGATTATATTCTAATTGTAGATACACTTTCATAATTTACTGATTTACTGATGTGTTTTTATTATCGTATGTAGTAGTAAAGAGTTACCGTAAACTAAATAAATAAATAAATATATAAAATAACATAAAATAACATAAGATAAAAAAAATGTAACGTTTTTCTCGAAAACAACTTGACCGAATGAGAATTGAAAAATTTATGAAGCTTATCATAAAAAGAAAAAAAGAAAAATCTCTTGTTCTCTAATTGTCTCGATCATTTAATTTTCGATCTCGGCGAGTGCGCGGCCGCGCGTTGTTTGAGCTCCATTTCGTTGCAGAAAACGCACCGATACGGGAGCTGTAACGAAGGGGGCGCGAACTGGAGCCAGAAGTGGACGGGCTCTCGCTTTATCGGCTCTAATATAAAATAACGTCTTACGTCGTTGCTCGAAACTTTCGATTTTACGGTGAGCCTCCGGTGAAAACGCTCATCGAGGCGGGCAAGCAGCGCCGGTCGCGCTTTCAGGAGTTTGACTACGTTTTCTCGTATGTGCGTTTTCGTGTATGTGCGTTTATTACGCGTGGATCAGGATAGGTGAGGATTTAGCGCGCACACTTCGACATAGACAACGGTCACACCTTATGTGGACTCTGTATGAAGTGGTTTTAATTCACAGGCTGCTCGTATAGGCTCATAACAATAATAGCGACTATAACGGATAATAATTATTCGCCCGCGTTCTCTATACACCGCGTGAGTAATTATCGTTCCAACGATATCGGGCCGCGCTGACGAGCGATCGTGAAGATCTCGCTGTAATCTCCAAGATTTTTTTCTCTATCAAGAGCGCAGATGTAAATACGCTCTCATTCATTTTTCATATTTAGAATTTACTTTTTCTTATATTTACATTTTTATGTAAATATAAGAGTAGTAGTAGTAAGTGTCTTTATTGACATACGATACATTAACGACCGTTACAGTTTTTAAACATTAATACAATTACACATTTACATTTGTATTGTCAACGGGCTATCGACCGGAGTCTTGCCGCCCTAAATATAAGATTTAATGTGAATATTTTTATATTCATATTTGTTAAATATTTTTATTTTTACATTTTTTAAATAGGTTTTTTTTCAGAGCTGGGCGATGTTTTAAATACATGATATATTTTAAGTGTTTTACATACGTATTGTAAATGCTTAAATACTTCTTTGGTACTTCAAGTAATTTTTCGACCAATTAAGTATAAAATAGAAAATATTTTTACACCCACCTCCACATTGGAATCTGGAGCCAAAATGCTTGGATGTTATTAATAGAAACGAATAAAAACTGGCTGTAATATGTTTTGAAAAATTGCATTGCAGAATGCCAAATTACAGATGTGAAAGAAGTGTTTAATTTTGAGACGAAGGTCAAAATACAAAGTCAAATCATTGGATAAAGATTTTTAAAAAAGACAAAACCGGAATTTTAGATTCCGAACGCTAAATGTGAAATATGTCATAAATTTCAAGTTTCAATTTTAAAAAATCTTAAACTGATAATACAAAAAACACATTGAATAGCAAATATTAAGAAGTGAATGACAAATATCGGTTGTGAAAAAAATTACTGTCAAGTATGAAAAAAAAAGTCAAAAATGAAACTTAATTAGAAAAAATAGAATTAAAGTTTCTTTGACTTTTACCACGTATTTTAGGAAGTACGCGAACGACGTACTTATCAATGTATTTTAAGTACTAAAAAGTATCTTTTATTTGCCATATTTTTTAGTATTTTGCCCGACTCCGGTTTATATTAACATTTTTTAAATAGGTTTATATTAACCTTTTTCGAAAATTTGTATGTTTACATTTCAATATATATAAATTTAATATATTCATTTAAATTTACAAAAGTAATTCCGCGCATGCGAGATCTGACCTTTCGAGCGGCGTGAAATAATATCGGAGCGTCGTATGGGCAATTAGAAACTATGAAGGAGAAAAAAAGAAAAAAAATCGGAGCTCGCCTACGTGTTTCAGGCTCACCGGTCAAACACGTACGTAAACATACTTTTGTGCACGCTCGGTGCATAAAGATATCACGCGAACGGTGTATATTAAATTGAGCCTGGGTCACAGTTTCTCCTGCGGGCTCTTATGACCATAATGTGTCTTGGTGCGAAGATCGACGTGAGTTGAATCTTTATCACATCAGGGACTGGTACACGCATCGAAAGTTGCCGCGTTCTACATTATTCTTATTCGTACGACCTAAAGAGGCATTGTATGTCAAGTTCCACCATTTAGGCGTGGTGTCGAGAAATGTATTTTTTTTATTATTTTTAAATAAACAAATAGCTCTGAATTCCGAGAAAAAAGAAAAACTATTTTTTTTTAATTTAGAAATTGAATAGGTAATGAATAATAACGAAACATAAATACCAAAAGTGACACGTGCACTGCTATTTACAATCAATAGGGTTTAATTTGTGCGATAGCAATTTTTTATGGTTGTCAAATGACATTCGCCGATAAGCAAATAATAATTAATATATAGAACAAATAATTAAATAATGAGAACATAAATTGATAATGAATTAATAAATCGCTAACAACCAATTCATACATTTCCGAATTCCGAGAAAAAAGAAAAACAATTTTTTTAATTATTTTATTTCGTTATTATTTCGTAATGAATAATAACGAAACATAAATACCAAAAGTGACTTGTGCACTGCTATTTACAATCGAGAGGGTTTAATTTTTTTGCGATAGCAATTTTGTAAGCAAATAATCATTCAATTAAAAAAAGGAATATTGATAATGATTTAATAAATCGCTAGCCATTTGACAAATTTATCATTAATATATACAGAGAAATCGGCAGAACTGTACTGTATCGAAGAAATCGAGGATGAGAAAATTCCTCGTTCAATAATCAATGAGAACGTAAGTAGTCCACCGGTCGGCACGTCGTACGTAGACATTGGCTGGGACGATTCGCGTTGGCGAGTGTAACGAGTCTACCGATTAGTACTTATGAAAGTAAGTACACACGGACGCAAGCGCAAAACGCACGTATGCCGTACATTCTATTTGGGCCGGGTGATATTGCCGGGGCAATAATACAAGCAATTTCTCTTTCGAGCCTTGGTACCGAGCATTGAAGATTAAAAGTACAACTCTCGAAGTGCACTTGAAAGTACTATCGATACGGCTAGCATCGATACTTTTCAGTGCGCCTCGAGAGTTCTTCGACGATACGATCCATGTTTTAAAAAACCTTTTTTTGAAGGAAATAAAATTTTAGGACAATTTTAAGAAAATTCGCTTGACAATTTGAAACCAAATTCTTTAGGAAAATTTAACGAATACGGCTTCGGAAATTTCAGACGTAACTTTTTAGAAAAATTTCAAGATGATTAACTCCAAAATTTAAAACCAAAATATTTGGGAACATTTGAAGAAGATTGATGCAGAAATTTAAAATCTAATTATTTAGAAACATTTGAAGAAGATTACTGCAGAAATTTAAAATCAAATTATTTAGTGACAATTGAAGAAAATTGCTGCAGCAATTTGAAACCAAATTTTTTAGGAAAATTTCATCTTTGGACCGATAAAAACAAGGATTAACCATAAGTTTTTGAATTATCGATAAGATTTTTTACGGCAATTAAATTTTAGGTAAATTTGAAGAAGATATATTTGACGATTTAAAATAAAAATGTTTAGGAAAATTTGAAATCGTATTTATAGGTAAATTTCATCTGTGTGTGGATAAAATTTTGGGTTCTAAACAAAATTTAACGACAAGCCTTATTTCCGTGAAATATCGACGAATGACCGATTTCATAATTTGGTGAAATTGTTTAATTGCAGTAGAGATTATTTGCGGGTAATAAATAAGCGTCGGTGCATTGTACGTCGCCCGCGCTGTCTCCGCGTCACGTTGAGCCGTTGGATACAACGTAATTGGCAGGTTGACGGCCGCATCGCGTAATGCATATCAATTAAAATCCAAAAGCCATTACCATAACTCGACTAGAAACTTTCCCCTCCGAGAATTTCGCTCGTCGACAATATTGCGACTACGGCAAATCATACATTACGCACTGCGAATTTTAATCGCTGTTTCGCGACGAGCGCCCCGTCTTGCGCGACAGCTCGGACCGGAAGTGACAAATTGTTTACCACGTCGATATTTTTCGTGTGACGAAATTTATTTCTCAAACACCCAAGATTTTTTTCACTTATTAATTATTGTCGTTATAATATTGCGATAAAAAAAAAAAAAAAAACTTTCCAGTCGATCGCATGTCGGGTGCCGATACAGAGGTCGCGCCCAAAGGCTCAGCCAAGCTAACTTCCGGCACGAGGTGGTCACTCGCACGAAAATCCTCCTGTCGCCCTGTCTCTGCTATTACTATTACTATAGCATGTCCCGGAGCTTCCCGATTCTATTACGTCGAAAATATTCCACGTTGGATGCTCTCCGTCATTTTTTTTAATATTCCCATATTATTTTATAATTATAATTATAACGACATCGTTACATTAATTAGCAGGTTGTTGTGGCTCGGGCGTTTCGCGCCTTCGCTATCGAGTACGCAATTTAGAAACCGGAAATTTAGATTTCGAGGATTTAAGGGAAATAAGTGACTTCCGGTCCGGAAATGTCATTTTTCGATAGGAAATTACGTTACACCGGAAGTACGTCACTCACGGTCTGAAAAACTCATTTTTAGACCTCATATATTTAAATATGACATTACAATATATTATATAAAAATATGACATTAAAATATAATATATTAAAATATGATAGATATATATTTTTTTTAATATTGTAATTTCCCCTCGTATACCTTGGTTTTTTACGATCGCCTACTATTCTGTATTTCCCCCTCCCACGCGGCCGCACCCGACTTCCCAACTGTATCGCATTCGCCGAGGGGCCAGGGAAACTGCGGAAAACCTGTGCCGGTACAGTCGGTGCCTACCTAAAAGTTCCCTCGGTGATAATGCGAGCGCGCTCAAGCACGATCACCGGATGTGCTCAGGGTACACCTGCACCTCTCAGTGATCAAACTCAGAGGACCACCCACCCATCACTGAAAGGTGTTTTTTTGGGCACATATTTATCAAAGATGGGAACCCAACCACCAGGATCACGGAAAAAAAACATGAAAAAATTTCCATGTGGTGTCGACCGGAAATCGAACCCGGGTCCGCTGCCGGCGAACCCGAGCCTCATCCACTGAGCCACTGCTCTCCATAAAATATGATATATTAAGGTAGCCATGTCGGTACGCCAGAGTCATAGACATCAGCGTCTATATGACGTAAACAATTAATTATATGTGGTACTTTGTCTGCATCAATTATATTATAATTGATGCAAACAAAGTTCGCGTCATAACTACCTTAAAATATAATACACTGGTAATAAAAGTACAGTTGAATCAACTAAGAGCCGGGCAGGGACGTTCAAATAAATATTTAGTTGGTCGAGCAAAACATTTTAATGACTCAAAAATATTTTGGTGAGGTCACCCCACAAATTGTTGAACTAACCAATTTTTTAGTACCAAAACAAGATATTTAGTTGAACGTCCCTGCCCGAATTTTTGTTGATGCAACCCCATTTTTTATCAGTGTATAACAAAATATGATATATTAAAATACAATTATAATTGTACGTTTTTATGATGTATCAAATCAATGCAGATGGTAGAAATATAAATTTGGGACTCACCAGAACCGGCAAGTGATCGAATAAATATTTAGTTGGTCGAACAAAATATT
>JAPYZC010003345.1:0-12251 GCA_030522665.1 Ichneumoninae sp. A BG-2022a | reverse complement strand
TACATGATTTTTTTCAGATTTGTACACCATCAAGAAGTACTTGCAATTTTCTCTTATTGTTGTCGAACTTATGCGAAGTCAGCGCGCAGCGAGACTCCCACTTAATGCTAGTACGGTACGAATTTACCAAAAACGTGTAACCATATTTTTTCTGTTTTTCTCAGTTATGGAAGTGGCTTGCGGCGAGCACGGAGAGTGCGTCGAGAAGCTCGTAACGGCAGTGAACAACGGCAAGTGCAACAATTATCAACACTATCAGGCTATCACGATGGCTCAGGCGATCGCCAACGACATCGCTAAGCGATCACCGCCGAACGAGCAAGCCAAGCCCGACACGACCGTTGCGGTGCCGAACGGTGTCGCCAAAGGCCCTGGCAACACAGTTCTCAATATGCCCGTATCCTGTACAACTTCTTTGCTCGACAGTGCCGAGAGCATAGAGCAAAAAGTCGGTTTTCCGACAAACGGATGGATCCAATTTTGGATCCTTCTGAAAAGAACTTTCTTATCGCAAATTAGGGATATGGTTAGTTAAGATCGCATTGCAATGACAATCAGCCATATTCACTTCAACGCTGTATCTGACGGAGAAAAAATAATTATTTTACAGACTTTGACAAGAGTAAGGCTGATTTCTCATCTAGTCGTCGGTTTTCTGACCGGCGCAATTTATTACGATATCGGCAATGATGCGGCCGAGGTATTCAGCAACGCGGGATGCATATTTTTCACCGTAATGTTTCTAATGTTCACCGCTATGATGCCCACGATTCTTACGTGTAAGTAACAAATATACATTTTTTTTAATGGTCGAAAAAAATATTTCGCTAGATATCTGGTCGAAACAAAGTCAGTCTTATACGTTTACATTTTTTGCAGTCCCCATAGACATGGCAGTATTTGTAAGAGAACATCTCAACTATTGGTACTCTGTGAAGGCCTTCTACTTGGCCAGAACACTGGCGGATTTACCATTCCAAGTGAGCACACGGATTTTCTAAGGCCAACATGAAACGAAACGATCGTTAGATTATTTTTTTAATATGACTGTGTGTTTATTTTTTCAGATATTGTATTCGACGTTTTACGTGATGATCGTGTACTTCATGACGTCGCAGCCATTGGAAGTAGAGAGATTTCTCATGTTGCTAAACATCTGTATATTGACGTCACTGGTGTCGCAGTCGATAGGATTGCTGATCGGAGCGGCGATGAGCGTCGAAGTATGCTTCAAAAGAATTTATTTAAAATGATTTTTTTACTCCAATAATATTAATGGAAATTGATCTTATTATTTTTCGTTCTTCGCATTACAGAGCGGAGTTTTCATCGGGCCAGTGTCCTCCGTGCCGATAATTCTATTCGGGGGTTTCTTCGTGAACTTTGACGTGATGCCGATATACCTAAAGTTCCTGACATACGTCAGTTACATACGTTACGGTTTCGAGGGTGCGATGATAACGGTTTACGGTTACAACCGGCCAAAGTTACAGTGCAAAAAGGACTACTGCCACTACAAGCCAGCGACAAAGATTCTCGAGCAGATGTCGATGGAGAACGCCGTCTACTGGATCGACGTTGTAGCGCTTATCGGTTTTCTCATAGTCGTCAGGGTCGTAGCGTACTTTGTACTCAGACTAAAACTTCGATCGCTCCGCTAACCGGTCCAATGACTAAGATGCAGACAATAAGAGTTGCCGAAAAAAAAAATAATAACAAAAAAGAAGAAAAGAAAATAAAGAAAAAAGAAACATCAAGACATCAGAAACTAATGCTCGGCGATGTCGAGGATCATCCATCTCGCGTGAATTACGGCCAGACCGCGACGCGTAGAGTTCCAAAGGCCTCAAATTATCGCGAATACCATACAGAAACGATAGTGGCAAGGTGCTTAATACGTCAAAGGTTCACACGAAGACTGAGATCGAAAAAAAAAACAAAAAATAGCGTTCTGGCACGTCTTGCAATCAGACTGGTTGTCGCGTTTTTTTTCGGTTGACATATATTTTTTTCAAACAAAAGTATGAAAGTCGTTTGGGGGTTTAAGAATCGCCCGAGTTAGAGAGCAGAAGCGGTATGAAAGGCGAAGGGAAGGAGGAGCGAAATAGATCATTCAACGGGCGTACCGTGAACATATAGGATAAAAAAAACCTATAGGCAATTTCACGTAACTATAGGATTATACGTTTTAAGGAGAATATACCGATAGGATAATTTCAATCAGATTTTAACGTAAACGTGGCGAGCATCATCATACTTTTTAGATCGACGAGTCGATCAAGATCCGAGGTATATATCGATGAAGAGTATACTTTGAAACGTCGGTATATATACCGTTTGCATACTACTATATCGAATTCGCGTAACTCCGTAGCAAATCGAAAACGAAGAGGAAAAAAGAGGAGAAGAAAGAAAAAAAACAAACTCGCCAGGTGTTCTAGGCACCTTTAAGACTTATTTCCCTCCACAACGATCAGGCGTGATCGAAGTTGTTCGCAATAGGGGCCGATTTACCAGAGATAGAGTTTAGTAAGCGTACATTACGTAATGTAATAACAAAGAGTCGACGAGGAAAACGAAAGATGATAAATAGGTATAAATAGGCACGCGAAAATATTGAACGTTTCCCGCGAAAACTGACAAATCGTTCGCTCTGATACATTCGAAACTCGATTGTCATTCGTAAAAAGAAAAGAGAGAGAGAAAAAAAAATAATAATGTTTCTTACCCCGTTCGCAATCGATCTTAAAACTCATATCGTAATTCCATTTATTATTATATATAAAGTTACCCAATAATACTCTACGATTTAAAGAAAAGAACAAAAAAAAAAAGAAAAGCAACAAAAAAAATAAAAATAAAAGATGAACTCGCATAACGGTTAAAGGTTTATTGTATAATGAGCTCACACTTGACCAATCACTGGCTGCCTGGGTGTTCGCTTCGTATAATTAAGTGGTGGAGTGCTGTTAAAAAAAAATCGTTTTAAACCGTTCAACGAAGAAACAAACAACAACAAATCTTTTGCAATTGTGAGATAAAACTATTAGTGAGTGATTGGCGTTTGCGTGGATTGCGGAAACGCTGCTCCGTTATATATAGGATAATGAGTGCATGCATGGATGATTGTAACGAGATACCAGTTCTGATTTTCACATAGTTGTTCGTTACGAGGCCTACGACGATCCGGTAAATTACGACTACCGAATTAGGATCAAAACGATTAATGAAATGTTGCTTCGACGGTTCAGCGAGCAACCCCTGATCTCGAGCAGAACACTCATCTATCGCTAGACTAAAATTTCTCCTGATCTGGAAACCGTTTTTTTAACTCTGCACTTCCAACGGCCCAATTTTCGTGCGAAAAGTATAAAATTGGTATCTTCAGAGGGCAGAGTTCTAAAAAATAAATTAAAAAAACATCACCTTAATGTACTTTTCGATGATCAGGAGTTTCTCTGTCAAAGCTAGATATTCCTGTTCCTAGAAAGTCCTTGTTTTTAACTGTGCGAGGCGACGAGTCTCCGTCAGGCTCGTCCGATCTTGCCTACAGGCCGTTTGATGTGCAAACTTCGTAACTACGGGGATAAAAATTCGATGGAAATTTTTTTACTTTTTAGAATATTTGGATGATCGACCGACGATGGCGTTTACACTGGTTTCGTACTATCGGGCAAGTGTAGCGAGACCCTTGGCGATATTGCAGTGATATATATTATACAATAGTTATTGTAATGCGTCTGCCCGTTATTATACCGTTATTATACTTTATCGTAGATGGACAGTATTTGTTTTTTTTATTATATCTTTAGCTATCGATGGTTTAGCAAGCTGAGTTTTCGTCACGCGGCTAAAGCATACATAAGTGTAGATAATATTGTTTTAAAGTAGTCGGTGCAGTTCATCGATATATATTGTTTTTATATAATTTTTTTTCGACTATATACGGGAATGACCTAGGATGTATTTGAATTATACTTAAAAATTGTAATATTTTCGATGGTACTTTCGGATTATACGGTTGCGGCAGGACGATGTAAAAAAAAAAATTATAATTCCTTGGCGTTATGAGGGAGAGACACAGAAGATATTCCTACAAATATTCAAGGCCAATAAATAAATATATATTTTTCAAACGATCGTTTGTAGTGATGCGTTATTTTCGTAGGTGTTTTGAAAAGAAAGGAAAAAAGGAAAAAAAAGTTTTTTTCGTACTCGTAGAACGTTGGCCGATCGTTGAAAAATTCGAGATTAATAGTTGATATTGGTAGAAGATAATGTGGCTGTCGCCGCATGCGCAAGTTTGTCGATTGTTTTCTGGTACTCTCTATTGTTTACTGCTTACGCCGACGGAGTCATTAAAACTATTCGATACATGGAAAAAAAATGCAAATATGTCGAGGCGTCGACGTATTTCAACACATTTCGCTGCGACGAAAAAAAAATGAAAAAAAAATATCTGGAAACGCTACGAGGAAGACCATTGTAATAAGTCAATTGTAATACTTCGCGAACGATATCGAAGGCGACTTCGAGTCTTGTGTAACATATTGCAAAAATGATTAACTCTTACACGTGGCGTCTCTCGGTTTCTCTCCACACATCAATCTCTCAAACGGCGTGACTGATTGTACGCGTACGCGGATATGTTTTATACAAGAATAAATAATAAAAAAAAAATAATAAAAAAAAAATTAAAAAGTCTCAAACTTCGATCGTAAATACAATGCACTAGAGCCGGTATACGAAAAAGTGTATAATTGTCACCTCTTACCATTTTCATTGCAATGATCGCGGACCCGAATCGGAAGGCAAATACTGAAAAAGTGATCGTACTTGAAGGACGAAATTTGAAGGAAAAGAAAAAACCAACATCAGCCATGACAAGATCGACAATTCTCAGTTCGGAGAACATTAAAAACATGCTTCGTGCGTATTTCGCTTGGTAGGTTCAACCCTATCGATACATTAACGATTAAACGACATAGGACCGTAATCATCGCATTACCAAATAACACTTTTTCAAGTAACGTAATTTTATATGAAAGAGTATGAATGTGAGGCAGTGCGAAAGCGAGAGAGCGAGAGGGAGAGAGAGAGAGTGAGAGAAAGAGAGAGCGACAGCGCGCGTGAAAAATATATACTACAAATATACGAATGTGAGGATTAATCGAGATGATTAAGGCATGAGTATAATGTTAAACAAACTTAAAAAAAAAATTAAAAGAAAAAAACAAAACAAAAAAATGGAGATCATAAAAGTGAAAGAAGCGCAACGTGAAATATTGTGAAAAAAAAAAAACAAGAACAAAAAAACCAATACAAACATTGTATTTCGTCTCGTGTTTTAGCGAAGTAAAGTCACGTTTGTACTAAAGCACAAATGAATAAACGATTGTAAGAAAAAAAAAGAAAATAATCAAACAATCCGCGCGTTCGCACGTTGGCTTGAGAATGGTATTTTTTTTAGTACTAAGCTCGTACGTTGCTTCGCGCTGGGGCATAATCGACCGGGGACCACCGGGTGGAGCTGCTGCTTCACCGACCGGGCGTCGTCAGCTGTTGCGCGTCAGCTGCCCCGGCAGCCATGTTTGTTTTGTGTCACTGCGCGACGGGAACGGGCGGCACGAGCAACGTTCCTCACGCGAGATAAACGAGTGTCTTGCAGACATGTGAGAAACGCGTGCGGAAACGTTTGTGACTTCAAAAAATCAACGACTCTCGGTGTCATCGAAGTTCCGATCGATCGAACCCTGATTGTGCGTGGCGGAAAATCCAAAAGTGATAATTTGGGGCCAACGCGAAGAAATATTAAAAATAGGGTCAACAGATCGATGCAGGGACGTTTCTTACGAGTACTTTTGGTCTCTTTTGGATTTCGTTCGTTGTCGTGCGATAATCGCTGCCCAATCAAGGCCTCTTCGATGTTCATCGTTTCCGGAACGGTTTTTTTTTTTTAAAGCATCACAAGCCGTGAATGAGTAATCGACGAACCAGTGGCACTGCCGTCGCGTCGCTGGATCCTTAATCTCAGCACTGCCAATACGTAAGTATGCTACGCAGCTTACAGCGTCGTGTGAAAAGCGCCGCGGACGAACGCTCGAACCGTTAGCACGGTCAGGTTGAGGGTCTTTCTCTTTCCCGTCGAAAGTCAAGATCGTCAGGCAGCCTCTCTTTACGGTCAATGAACAGCGTTGAAGCTCGTGAGACTGGTTCCACGAGACTCGGCAGTTCCTTTCACCGCTCTTGAATATTGTGTCTTTGTTTTCCTTTTTTTATTTACAAGTTACCCTCCGTCAATTTTTCGACCTGTATCGCGACTTTGTTCGATCCACGGAAGAATCGCCCGACTTTCGAAATTCGCGTGAATTGCAATGAGATTTGTTTACGACAGCAAATATCGTAGGTCATGTTTCGATAATCGGATGAAGGTTAGGGCGTATACAGCAGTGATATTTACTTAAATAGGCACTGTTGCTTTATTAGTAAAATTATGAGAACAGGTCTTGTACGATCGTACCGAAAATATACGTGACTAACTTCAGTCACGTGACACCAATTTTCGAAGTAAACGTTGTTTGGCTGGCCTTCTGAAAACGACATTGAAACGACGCTGGAATAACTTACTGCTGTGCGTAAGGCGTGCGTTGATAAACAGACTGTAAGTTTAGTGAAACGTTGTGAATACGTACAGTTGGTCGGCACTGGGCTTAATCTAACGAGTGTGCGATAACGGAGGTACCGTGATCGGACTTTAAACTGTCGCCTGTGCTCGCCGGTCAAGATGATTGACTTGGACAAAAACTCGTTCTCGATGACGATTATTTACTATGTCTTCGACACGCTTTCTCGAGCGCAAACAAAGAGGCTCAACTCAATGGCTCAGGTCAAACTCAATGGCGTAGGTCAAACTTAATGACTTAAGGTGAAGTTAAAGTCACATGACAGAGCCAGGAGTGTGAGCGAGATAGCGGCATTGGTTTTACCGTGGAGCGAGGGAGAGCGACACATTCTGTGTTTCACTTCACCTTTATCTGCGAATAACCGTCAAACCGTCGACCGAAGAAACGATCGTCGTGGGGGTGCGATTTTTCGACCGTGCAAAAACTTTTCGACCACGGAAACGACCAAGAACCATCAATGAGGACGGAATCTGCGATTCCGAAATAGTCTGATCGTTTTTGTTTCCTTATAGGGGAAGCTTTGTTTCGGTTAACAAAAACTATCGCGATTTTAAGGTACTACCAGCGCAATGACTAGCGCCGCCTAAGTTTGAGAGGAATAAAAGAGAATTACAAACACTTCTCGATCGAATGAAAATCTGAAAAAAATCAAGCATATGGAAGATGCTGAGAAGATTGCTCATCCATAATAATGATCCCAAAATTTTATTCCTTTCCTTTATGTTAAAATTTGTTTAAAATCGTAATTTTCCAGTACTAGATAAAATTCTGAAAAAATTCATACGTATTCAGAAAAATTAACAAATCATTTTCGTAATATTTCGTAATAAAAAAAAACATTTGGTTGTCGGGTAATTTGTTGCACGATTTTTTTTCAGCAATTTGTTATGAACATTCTGAAATTATTATTACGCACAATTTTTTCAGCACTTTTCATATGCTAGAATTTTTTCAGATTTTTTTCTCATAGAGAAGTGTTTATAATCTTTGTCTTTTTTAAGGTTGTCTAATGAAAAGGTGTTAAAAACGTTCCAAACTATCGAAAAGTCACAATTAGAAAAAATTTCCGGAGGAACGTGCGTGCGTAGTGTGTGTTCAACCGTATATATATATATATCTATTATTATTTAATATAATAAATAGTGATTACTATTACGATGGTAAGTGACTTATTGTTACTAATGTTGACGGCGATGAGTGCGAATACATAAAATTCGTTTCGGTCGTGTTGTCGATCCAAAATAAAGAACGATCAGGCTATTTTGGACTTGCAGGTCCTGTGGTGAGTCTTGAAAGTTCTTGGTTTTTCCGTGGTCGAGATGTTTAATTTTGAGCGGTAGAAAAAGTGCACCCCCACGATTATCGAAAAGAAAATTACGACGGTCGTATTGTTAAATTTATTTGGAACAACTCGATGGA
Organism: Ichneumoninae sp. A BG-2022a; assembly: GCA_030522665.1. Classification (NCBI taxonomy): domain Eukaryota; kingdom Metazoa; phylum Arthropoda; class Insecta; order Hymenoptera; family Ichneumonidae; species Ichneumoninae sp. A BG-2022a. Next base: position 4,149 of record JAPYZC010003345.1, on the reverse strand, counting down.
AGATAAGCACTGAAAACTCGTGGCGCTTTAATGGATAACCGTTTCTCCAATTCGAGGGGTCTACCTATATCTATCGTGGACTTTGATCGACGCTTTACATCCGAGATCTATGCGCGTAAGTACGAGTCATCGACGGAATCTATCTCGTTCCCTCGAGATTCGTTCGTCCAAAGGTCTCGGCTATTATGCAAAAATATCCGCGTTCGATTAGCACGGAACGATGCAGGAAAACGATATTTTTTTTCGGTTCTGGTATTTAATTTTTATTCATGACGTTATTAGTCGAAGGGTTATGGTCAAGATAAAAATCCATTGCCCGATCGCCGGACGGCGTTTGAAATGAAAAATTTATTTAGCTTCCGCTCCGTCAGAAAGTGTACTCAATATTTATAAGAGATTATGTCGCATCGCGTCCGGACTTTGACCCATCTCGTATCTGTTTAATTTTTTTTTTTTTTTTTTTGTGACGATCTTGAGATAATAACGATGAGAAGGCCGATATCGCGTACTCTGTTCTCGCGGAAGAGTATAAATGCAGGTTCGGCATTTGAGCCTAACAGCTTGTATATTTTTTGCACCTCTGTGACGCCACATGGGACTGACAGGCTTCGTTGCGATTGACCGTCAGATATATATACATATGTATCTATATATAATTATTATTATTATTATTAGTAAACTGCATCTTGATAATTGAATTACAATTGTCTTTTTTCTTATTAATTAATGTAAATTCCTGTAAACTCTTATAAATTTTGTGTGAACATATATATACATATATATATATATATATATATATATATATATATGTAAAGATAGTATTTTTATAAAAAAAAAAAAAATTTATTATGCTAATGTCGAAATGAGAGGATAAAAATTGCGTGAATAAAGTTCGCCTCTGTCCAGATTATTTCGAGTTTAAGCGCTGGATCGATGCAACGAGCGGCTTCACTGCGAATTATAATTCCGGACAATCCGTCCTTCTCGGTGCGTTTCGCGGAATCGCCGACAAGGTGAGCAGCGCGTGCAGCCTTGTCGTTTCTCAATTAACTCGAAAATCTCATTATATTCTCGACGGTCCTGGGAACGTCAAAGAATTCACAAACGATCTGCTACTCGAGAGACTCCCAATTATTATTGTAATATGTCGTCACGATTAATTTTTATGGCCCACGCAATCACGCCGACGAATCGCCGTGTTTATACGCGGCTCGACTGGCGAACATGGCGCTTTGAAGCGATGTGACACAACTTCCTTTCCGCCCAACGTGGACCTGATCGGTAACAAAAATTGTAATCGGTATTTTACGGGTTTTAACCGTTTCCGATCAAAAACAAAATCTTACACTGAAAAAAAATATCAATGATCCAAGTAAAATTCGCTTGCGGGTTGCCAAAGAAAAAACATTGTTATTTCAATTATACTTTCAATTCTTACATTTCCATACGGGTTTCAAACAATAACATGTCACACAGTAAAAAAAAAGGTTGTCCTTTTTATAACAACTTATTATACAAAAACGTCTACAATTTTTTATTGATTAATTTTCCGATTCACCATCCGTTTCTATTTTTACAAACAAACGTACAAACTAAAATTGTTAATAACAGGTTTCTATATTCAAACCTTGACAAACGAGTGTGTCACTTATTCAAAAAAATTATTTTTTATTGAAATTGATGAAATTAAAAAAATATAATTTTATAAAATTATATTTTACTGAGCACTTTAACATTCTTGCCGTCGTTGTTTCAATACTATATAGAATTGTAAAAACTGGAAGTAGAATTGAAATAAACATTTATGTTCTTTGGTAGCCCGCGAGAGAATTTTTTTTTTCAGTGTATGACGCGGATATCAATTCTCCGTCGTGTAACAACTTCCTTTTGACCATCGAAGGTCAGTGTCGTTGAAAAAATGACTTACAGCTTTTATTGCCAACCGCGATATTTCACATGCTCCTTGCCGCATCAGGCCTGGCGTTGCGCTTCGACAACAGGCAAATATCGTTGTTGACAAAAATAAAATTAGTATAATTCGTACGAACTTGACGAAAACACGGGATAGAGGAAAAACAAAAATGCTATATTTTATGTCTAAAAATTTTTTAAATAGAATATAAAAGGTAGATTTAATCGAGAATCGTGTAGATTGTTGAATTGACGGTATAGGCGCGTTCGGCCAATTTTATTTCGGGAAGCCGAGAGAGGGAGATGCTTCTGCCTCGCTGTAATACGACGAGGATTATCGAAATTCTTATCGATGAAAAGCATCGAACATTACCAGGCGCGCCGATCGACTTCGCGCTGCGGACTTCGCGCTTCCACCAAGTTGTGTAAGCGGCCTTCGTTCCGGCTACGTGTGCATGTACATGCTTCTCGTCAGACTAGATACGCGTACCGCATACGCGTGGTGTATGAATGCTACACATTGCCACTGATAAGTGAGCCAAACAATCACGGAATATTTCAAAATTTAATGGAAAACAATGACTCAAGTAACAATTTATTTATACTTGGCCGACAAATTTAACTAAAAAAATAAAATAATAATATTAATGATATATTATCAAATATATTTATATTTTTCAAATATTAATCATTCTATACGAATGTATTATATTAATTATAGAAGCGTTTTCACGCTTCTATAATTATATAGAATTCTATAATATATAGAAGCGTGAAAGGCAAGATTCGCGTGTAATCATTTGAGAAATATGGCTATTTATACACGAATCTCTAATTAATAAAACCGCAACTAATTCTCGCAATATTCACTATAAGGATTCCTTATAAAAATTGACTGTCATTCGCCGTTTCGGGGCCATGTCGGATGTATTTTTTCCCACCGATCTCGAGTCTACGACTTATTTCACTCGTAGCCCATTATTTGATACAGAAACTCGTGTCAGAATGAAAATACCAATTTTTCGTAAAATAAAAAAAAATTAATAATCTCGTAAAATTTAAACGATTCTATCGATCCACTTCAAACTAAAAAGAGACAATTCGTCGATAATAGACCGAGTTTTTTAGCCCGGTTGCTCAAAAATTGTAATAACTAGCCTGCGCACAGATTTTTTTTAGCAAAGTTGAAAATCTAAAATTTTTATCCCTGACACACACACGCACACACACACATCCACACATTTTAAAAATACGATTGTTGAAAACTTCTGAAATCCGAACACGTTTTCTTTAAAATTTTGTTTTTTTTCACGAAAACAAAGCTTCCTCTACGTGGAAGCAAAATTATGAATAATTTAAGTTACTGGTTTAAAAATGCATCGAGATTCGAAGCGAACCGTTTATTCCGCGATCCATCCTAAGTAAATGGTCGCCACCCGACGTCGATCGGCGCCTGTGTTTTTCCTTCTCGTTGTTCCATCGAAGAGCTCGCTGTCATCCGGGAATAACGGTCGGTCGAAAATAATTATAAACCGTTTCCAAGATAATTGCACGGCACGACAATTACGCCAGTTCCGAGGATTAGCCGCGCCTGAATGGATAATGAACCGATACCTGATCGGGAAGAGAAAAAAAACCGCATGACGGATGCAGCGGCGAAGATCGCGCATGGATCGCGTACCAAAGAGCTCGCTCGGCGTACCCGGAGAGGCGATCTCTGTATTCCGCGCGTGCGCGCCGTGACGCCCGTCGAGACGTGACTTCGTCAATTTTTGTCACCGCGAACGTCAACGCCGACGCACTTCCACCTTCGTATTGTCACGCGTAGCCGCGCGAGCCTCGAACCATTGTTAAAGATTTAAGAAGGAGCTCGAGAAAGACCGCCGTCCGTAAATGAATTTTAAACGACCCTCGTTTTGCATTCGCCGCCGCTCTTCGTTCCCGATCTCCCGACAATCGTCTGCGTTCCGCGTTTCGATTTCTCTTTCTTCCAAAATTCGGGCGGTTCCGGTGGCCCGGTCGTCGACACGCTAGCGACTCAAACTCGACGCCGTATGGAGGGAGTCTCGCTGTGCGCTGAGTTCGCATAAGTTCGACAACAATAAGAGAACACTGCAAGTACCTCTTGATGGTGTGAACATCTGAAAAAAATCATGTATACTAAAGGTACTGAGAAGATTAATTTTGCATAATAATAATTGCAAAATGTTATTAACAAATTCATCAAAAAGATAATTG
>JAPYZC010003344.1:0-12251 GCA_030522665.1 Ichneumoninae sp. A BG-2022a | reverse complement strand
TTTTTACTACCCACTTCTTTACCTTGCTGACTTTACGTTCGCGCTTTTTACCCTCCCGCCCCTCCTCCTCGTGATCTTCTCTACATCTTTCTTACCCCCTGCGACTATTTTCGTATCTCGGAGACTCTCGTTCTTCTCAGACTCTCCGCCCCGCTCCGGTTCGTTTATCTCCCGATTTTCTCCGAGTCTGTACACCGCGGGATACTAATTACACGGCCACCCCTCGGGATACCTTAATCGCAATCGTATCGAAGCGATAATTAGAATTTCCAGCGAGGAGGATTTATCGATAATGGAGGGCGGGGAGGGGCAGATGGCTTCGCGCGGAGACAGACTCACCGGGAGACTGTTTTATGCGCCTATCTCGATACTCAATTCATCACTCCAGTTAACCCACGACGATAAAACAAAATCGATTAATCTCAGTTTGAAAGAGAAGTTAATTTGGACGATTGGTCTTACTTGTCTTGAGTTTATTTTTTCATTTTAATTCAAGATGCGTCGGAGTTCGCGAATGAAACTCAGTTCCAATTAGAACCGACCCCAGGCTCCTCTCGAGCCCTTTCCGTAGTTCTCGTCTCGAATCCGCAATGATTAGAAACTGGAATGGAAATTGCAATCGAAGCTTTTGATTTTTGAATCAGTTTTTCCTTATAGTTTGCGTTTTCTCAAAGTACAATATCTGCGATACTATATCTGTGTCGGCTCTCAAGGGACGATGTCCTAGAGCTTTATGTTCAATAAATAATAATAATAATAATAATAATAATAATATTTAATGTTCGGCTTGCAAAAAAAAAAAAAAATTCACATCTTACACTTTTTATGCGAGGTAGTTATCGGTATTTCCCTTCAGCTTTATCCCGTCGCATTTCCGCTCCGGTTTAACGATTCGAAAGTGTTTCTCTCGCAAATAACGTTTCGAAAATGCGACGTTAAATTTTATCCAGTTAGAATACCTAATTCTCGTGCCTTGGCGCTTCCTCCTCGCGTTCTCCACATTCCCTTCCTGAATTTCTCGCATCCACTGCCTCGGTCCCTCGAGGCAGCTTAATTATATGAAATAATTACGCGTCGGGCGAAATATACGCTCCCGGAAAGGACACGCATTGCGCAACGTGGATTGCGGTCTGACCACAGAGAGGCCTTGGGGCGAACAGCGAAACCAGAAGCACAGTCACCCAGCCCAGTCACGGTCCGGGGCTGCAGTTGCAGAGATTCCGCATCCACTTTCTGTGTCGGCCTCGCACACTCTCTCCGGAGTCTGTCCTGATGGCCGGGCTTCTGTTGCCACACCTCCGATGCGCATGCATCACTGTTGACCATTGACGCACGCCGTTCTCTGCACGGACCGATGGCACAATGGCAACACACCATAGGGGATGTTCGACGGTCAGGGGGATGAAGCTTGGACATGCGAATCGCGGACGGATGGAATGCTGGAACGAAGCGCATGGGGGCTGCTCGAGATATACTCCGCTTGCGTAATTACGCGACTCGCGCATTTGCCTCGTCTGTCTCAACGAACACACGCTAAACCCAACGGATTCGCAAGCTTTAGTCGGATATTAACGAAAGACATTAAAGAAAACAGACAATAAATCTTTACATCGGACGATGAGATTTCAGGATTCTTCAAAGTTGGGTAAATTAGTTTCTGAAATATATACGAGATATAAGTTGATATAAAGCAGAAACCTTACACCTTATAGGGTAGAGCGGGACAACGGGGCAAAACGGGGTTTTTGGGCAAAACGTCATTTTCCAATAACTTTTGGATGCCCGAATTCGCCCTATCGGATACATCAGGCTTTCCTGCCCAGTTTTTTCACCTTGTCCGATCCAAAAATGATTGGACAATTTAGTTTTGCCTATAAACCCCGTTTTGCCCCGTTGCCCCATTTTGTCCCGCTCTCCCCTATCACCTTTTATCTTATATATATTTGAGTCTTTATATCTTATGTATATACTTAAGACCTTATATTTTATATCATATAAATATAATATAAGATATAAGGCGATGAACATTATGTCGTGCTAGGGATTAATCACTGAGGTTGAGAGAAGACTTTAAAAAAGTTGTCCAATTCGCATAATCTATAGTTGGTCGAGGAAACGGCTCGACAATTGCCAAACGGTTTTAACGCCAGTGCGAGTTTCGAGCTTTCGTCGTTGCAGTTTAGCGTCCCGTTTCGTCGCGATGTAACGATAATCGCAACGGCGAGGAGAGCGTCGACTGCAAAACCGACGGTTCCAGCGATTACGATGGAGAAGAACCAAAAAGGGGAAGAAGCGGGGGTGTGCGCGTCGAGAGCGAAGCTCGAAAGCTCGTCGGCGAAGTTTCGCTTTTCTCTCGCTCGCGTTGAATTGTAACGCGCCGGTTGAGTCCCCCGGGACTGTGGGACCGGTGCTCTACATCGTTTACACACATAGTTTCATGAGACGAGGAAGTAGAGAAAGGTGAGGTCGCGGACCTACCTAATACGGACAGCTCTCCCCCCTCTCGAAACCGCTACTGTTAACTAACCAAAATTTGTTCTTTGCCATAGAAGAGCAGAGCTTCAGCGCTCGCAAGTGCGAGCATGCCGGCCATACCGTTAATACCGTAGTAGGTACTCGTACGACTGTTACGTATCGTCCACTGTAACAACCTACAGTGGAGAATCTCGTAGTTGTCTCGTGCAGCTCCGCCGAAAACCAGGAAAAAACCCTACTTAATAAGAAAAAAAAGCTCTCGACTCTCAGGGCCGAAAGTTTGGAAGTTCTAACTTGGCGCGAAGCCTCTTAGCTCCGAGCAAGCACTACCTCGGAAAAAGCTTACTTTCACACTTCAAAAACACCCTGGCCAATTACTCTTCAAAGACTTTTTCCCTGATTAGCGGCATAATAATTTTTTTTTTTATTTAGGACACGATTAAATTTCCTTGCACCATGTTCGTTTCAATTCGGGTAAAGAAGTCATCGCTGGTTCGTTAATTTTTTCCTCAGTGATTTAAAAAAAACTTCAAAAAGCTTATTTTCATGCGTTTATTTACACCGTGGCCACTCTTCAAGAATATTTTGTCCCAATTTGCGATATAATTAATTTAAAAAAAAAATAGGCCACGATTTTGATACCGCGTGATTTAGGTACTCGAATAAATCCCCATCCGGTCTTTGCGATCCGAAGAACCGGGTAGCGTTTTAGTTTTCTTTACTCTTTAAATTTCCTCGCACCACGCTCGTTTCAATTCGGGAGACGAAGTCATCGCCGGTGTGTTAATTTTTTTTCGCCAGTGATAAGATCGGTCCGTTGTCCGGCCGATCGGAGCTTTGATAAACCGGGCAAGAACAACTGCGAGAGTTGCCACTGTACGAAGTAATTATGTGCCGCTGCGCTTGTGCTTTTGGGAATGAGGCGCAGGCAAATGCAAAGCTCGGACGGAGGAAGAGACGCCAGGGGTGATGACGAAGGTAGTGAGGGAGATAGAGAAATTTCATGTTCACGCTCTGGACGCGACCGTAGGATGTACACGATAATCGCGAACAAGCCGACGCGAGAGTCCGACGTTCCTGGCTGTCTTGCCCCGTGCCCTGCCCCGTCTTCGTCGTCGCTCCGCGCGTCGGGCATGCGGTCGTCTCTGTTTCCTCCGGTTTCTCCCGTTCGTGGAGAATTGTAAAGCCGGTTAAGGTCCGCGTCGTTAACGTACCAAGGCAGGCCGCTGCTCACGACTATTGTACACCGAATTCCCATCTCAGCACTCCTCGCCGTTCGCGTCCCCCGTCTCGAAAGCTCCCACGAGCCCCGCTTCAATTCGAAAGCGGTCACGAATCACCTCGGACACAAACCGACTGTTTATTTATTATTCTTGTTTTTTTTTTATTTTTCCTCATCGTTATGACCTCCATTCGCAGCACAATAATCGTCGTTCTCTGAAAAATCTCCGACAATTCATCCTCATTTTTCCCTTCTCCGGATTATAATTTATTTATTTTGATTTATTTGGGTCAAGTTATTTCTAGCTATTGTGTTTTCTCATGTTTTCTTTTCTTCTATTTTACGGGCGCTGCCCGTGTATTATGGAATAAATAAATAAATTAGGAGAGAAGAAAAGTAATTGCGAATGGTGGAGAACTAAAATCCAGGGCGATGTCGATTTTTCGAGAATATTTTATATCACTGACGTTTTTTCTCGTAAATCTTGAGGACGATTTGAAAAACAAATTATTCGCGGAACTTCGGACGCTTTCTTTATGTTTCTCTTTATTTTTCTTTCACCGAGTATATATATAGATATATATATTTTTTATTTGTAATTCTCAACAAAGACCATCCCTGTCGGGAGAGATAAAAAGCGCTCTTTCGTTCATTTGTCCGCTCGTCCCGACGTTGTCTCTGGGCGTGCTACTTTTCTCCGTTGTCGTTTCATCATTGTACGCGTTTAATCCTCTGTTCTTCATGCTCTGCCCTCGGATGCTTTATTACCGCTAAATACAAGCCTCCGGCTACTTTAAATATCACGTACGTACCGAGGTTTGAGGGTCATGCAAAAAAAAGGCAAAAAAAAGACAACTCTATTCCACTTACGGAGCTCTTTTTCTCAACCCTGGTGTTATTTTATCCTTAAAAAAAGTGGACTGCCTTATAGTACAAATTTCTATTCGGTAAATCGGTCCCTGACGATTTATGAGGGCCCGATAAGCCGCTCAAAAATTCAGTTCTTCGGTTCCTTCCGGTTCAAAGTGTTTCACAAAGTGGCCAATCACTGCCCGACAGTAAAAATTTCCATTCGGTAAATGGCGCCCTGACGACTTATCGGGGCCCGATAAGCCGCTCAAAAATTCAGTTCTTCGGTTCCTTCCGGTTCAAAGTGTTTCACGGTCCAGTCGTCGATACACGAGAAGCCACCGATAATACAGTTTCCTCGGCATCCGTGTGTATAATACCGAGGCAACGAGACTATACAGGCCTCGAGGAAGCTGCGTTTCGTGACTGAAGCCTGATCCAAGAGATCCTTCCACCGCGACGGTTCCGCTTTCCATCTCTCCACCTTCGTCGTATTATTGTTTCCCTCGATTCTCCTTCTTCGCGCCCTCCGCACACAGAATCTTTTGCTCTGTTTCCTCGCCCCTCGGTAAAAAAAAAATATATAAAAATAATTGTTTTCTATACCATCTTTCCCCCGTTCTTTGCTTCGCGCCTTCCTCTTCCATGGAAGCCGGGAGTCGCGCGGCTGCAGCGCCGGGATCGTTAAAAAGCCGAGAGAAAACACGATTCTCCATCCCTGGAGGAATGGGAGGTAAAAGAAATATAAGCTCGTTTCGTTTCGCGTACTTTCCGTCCATGTTTTTCGCCTGCCTCCGTACTTTTGGAGCGTGCGAAGCGGCGGATCCGAGGCAACAGAGACCACTGTCGTCGTACGTCATCCAGATACTCGTACCCGGGGCCTTCCCAGGTACAGACCCTCTCGCGCCCCGACGCGGCATATGCGCCGCGAGCTTATTTCCGGTATGTTTGGCGAACACTTGAAAATATATTGACTCTTATCGGATTATCTTCCTCGGTCGCGCTGTTCGCTCTTGGTCTCCGCACGTGCAGGCGGATCGTTGCGACATCCAATGACGTCGTCGGTCCGACTAGTGGAAACGAGCCGCGCTGTCGTCGCAGTACAATAATTCAGGCAACGGCATACCGGTCGCGTCGCCGCGATAAAGCTTGCACGGACACTTTCTCGTTTGGACCGGAGCGCAATGCATTGCCGGCCACCGTAGTTTCGATCGCTTTCCTTCTTTTGTCGGAAACGGGAATTGAACGGGAATTGCGAAAATGAAATGGTTCCCAATGAAATTTTGGTATCATGTTTTCTACGAGGTGGTAAAAAAATATTAAAAACATTTTAATGAAGGGGGATAAAAATGGAAGTATCGTTTGTGGCCGATTTATGCTATTAGGGTAGAACGGGGCAAAACGGGACATTGAGCAAAACGCAAGTTTCCAATCATTTTTGGATGTCCCATTTTGCCCTGTTGATACATTCGGATTGTTTGTCCCGTTTTGCCCCATTGGCCCATCCAAAAATACTTGGAATATGGCGTTTTGCCCCACGGTCCCATTTTGCCCCGCTCTTTGCTTTATTATAGGAGTTATACTTCATGACTGGACGGGATGACGCGACGGAAGAATTGATCCGGCTCGATTGTTCGAAAGCTTATCTGTCTATAACTGTATAGGGGATTGCAAAATAAAATCGGAACGTTGGGTAAAAGACAATTTGCCAATAATTTTTTGATGGGATAAAACGGAGCAGAACTTCCGGCTGTACAGATGGGGCAAAATGGAGCATCCAACATTATTGGACAATTGCCTTTTGCCCCATGGTTTCCTACATTTTTCATTACAGAGGGAATGTGAAAATGAAATTTTTGTAATATGCTTCCTTTTTTCATAACGAGGTTATGAAAAAAAATTAATTAAAAATAGAGCAGGAAGGAAATGGCAGTATCGCTTATCGCCAAGTTGCGTTATACTTCACGACCGAACGGGAATGACCCGGCGGAAGAATCGATTGGGCTTGATTGTTCCGAGGCTTGATCTATCTATAACTATATACATCTATCGCTCCCGCGATGCTCGGTCTGAAGACTGAAACTTGCCGTTAACCGTGAGGCATATATACGTACATACCCTATGTAGTTTGGTACACATAGTTAGGATATAACCACGACCAAGGGCCCCCGCGCACCGCGGCTATCCCAAAGTTCAGCTGGAATTGGGCGTTACAAAGTGACTAAGTTATTAAGAAGTTGTTCAAGTTTTAATCGCATCTCTCCCTGCCCGCTGGCTCTCCCCCCTCCTCGGCGCTACCTCGCGTCCCGACCGTTTCGCCACCCCCCGAGAGTTCAACCCGGACCCTGTTGACAGAGTTATATTCTTGCCGAGTTTATCGGGACATCGCGCACGTGTGGACAGCGAGGCGGCCTCGGGAACTCCAGAATTTTGCCTCCCCGTTCCCACTTCACTCTTTACCAAAGCGTTCTTGGATAACTTATTATTAGTTTCGATGAACTGGAATGGAATTTGCAGTAAAATAAAAAATGAAAAAAAAGAAAAGTTCTTGTTTGTTCGATACTTCGGGTGTTTTTTTTCTCCGGCGAGGATAATTTTTGGGATGATAGGTCGCCTCTTGTGTAGGGTTTTTTTTAATACGTACCAGACCGAGATTCCTGTAACCGGACTGCAGAGCGAGAAGGGAAGCGACCTGCGGTCCACCCTCGACTCGAACCACCCATTCGTCTTGGTAAGTGGTCAGCCTGTCGGAGACATTAGTATCTACGTCGGACTTGCAGCAGGTCAGAAGAAACGAGCAGAGACAGATCAGGAGAACATTTTTTCTGCTGAAAGCGGAAATGATGAGCTTGCGCAGAGCTAAAAAGCTCGGTTTTCCCCTGTCGAAGATCGAATAGAATACAATCGAATTTTGTTTATCGATCTTTTGGAACAAAATTGCCTACATTTGCAGAAATTTTAAAGCGCCACACCAGAAATGCAGTAAAATATCGATTATCCCATTTCCCCAAGAAGTGACCGAGGAATATTTTTAAAAACTACAAAAACAATCTAAAGAAGCTTTCAATGAGCGATCCTTAAAAGTCTCCGAAGTTACTTCGAATAAGCCTTTCTTCGGGTAATTTCGAGATGCTTTTACGTACCTGGCCATCGTTCGATGTTTGGTAAAAAAAAAAAAAAAAAAAACAAAATACCAAAAAAGCACTGAAGAATGTTCGAAAAAAAACTTGCTTCTCCGGCTTCTCTCGTCTCGCCGCGTTTAATCACTTTCCGCTTTTGTCACCCCCTACGCCCGGCACATTTTTCTTTTGTTCGTGAAACTTTTTGTTTTATTTGACTCTCTTTAACACGCTGAGTTATTCGCCGGCGAAACTGTTCGACGGTTGTTCCTGATACCCCGGTGACGTCCGGGTGGAGAGCTTTTCGCGCTGTCTCCCGTCGTCGAAGCGAACGAGCGAGGCGAAGGTGCAGAGTTAACTCGAACTCGGCCGGCCGACTATTGGATTCCGTGTGACAGGTGATCGAACGGTGCGTCGGACAATTAGTCCGAACGTTCTTTTACTCTTCCTGCCCTGGACCCTCTCTCTCCTCTTTCTCCGTCCCTCCGAAGCCCCCCTCGCTCCCGCGCCTCGTTCTTGTCCCACTATCGGACATCGAGGCGGTCCGATGGAGGGGAACAACGACGAAGAAGAAGCATCGGGTGCGATTACTTTACGGGCGGAACGAGCGAGAGAACCGAAGATAGGAGTCGCGCACGGTCGTTGTGGAAAAACGAACATAGTGGGGAAACGGAAGCGAGCCGCGAGGGTGTCGTGCATTCGCAATCGCTCGCAATACTCCGCCTGGCATCTTCGGCCTGAAAATTCTATTAAAAGCGATAAATCTGTGGGAAATTTATTGGACACAAAAAAAAGTACTTAAATTTCATCGGTCGATCGATTAATCGTCTATGAATCAAGGAGTTTCAAACGTCGACGACAATTGGCAATTGAGCGCTACATTTTTGGTTGCAAAAATAGGGTCCGAACGACTCCATGCGTTTCGGACAGTCGATATGTTAAAATGTTTTATTCTGATAAAAAAAATAATAAAATATATTATAAAATGAAGAATAATAAAATGTATGATAAAATTTTTTTAAATAAAATGTACGATCAAAATAAATTAATTTATTATCAAATCTAGTCAGGTATTAATGCTGTAAAATTAAGTTCGTGCTTTCGGCTTGGTACGAATTTTTTAATAACTGATCCGAGAAACCCGTCGACAATGATTTTCATGAAACAGACAAGACAGCGTTTTGGATAAATGCGAACAACGTCACGTACCTCTGGGAGCGACCCCTAAAATCGCATTAGTTTCACCAAACTATCCTTCGGAGCTTTCATATCTCTCTGAATATTCCCGGTTTACATACTACGTGAGCATTTCCTTCATTAGAAATTCCCCAAGCTGTCGACGTTTGAACTTCGCCCGGGACTTCTCCGCTTCTCTGTTCTACAACCGGGCAGGAAATTGAGGCATGCTGATGGGAAAACCGGAAGGTATTACCATTGCTGATAGCTCTCGTGAATATAAGAGAGGAAAAGATTTTGCATGAGAAAGTCGCTTCAAAAAGGTACGCCAGTTGTGATATCTTACCGACCGTATATTTTTTCGAAATTGAGCTCATGGTGGCCGGTCTTCTCGTGCAGATATCGTGCAGCAAATTCAGAGCCATTCACCTCCGCGGTCGATTTTCTTCGGGCGCCTTCATCCGTCGCTCCCGAGCCACTGCTTTCCTGTAATTTCAGAACCGATACGCTATCGAAAACCCGTCCGTCGCCCATCGAATCGAAAACCCCTTCCCAAGTACGATGCGTGTTTTCCACACATCATTTTTCTCCATCGGCTTGCAGGCTCGTGGAAGCTTCCACAAAGGCACGATCCAGTCCTTGAGCTTCGAACTGTCCTTTTATTAACAAAATGTTATCGAACAAGGAAAAACAAAATTGTAAAAAAAACCTTAAACTTATAATCTCTTTGATGGTACAGAAAACAGATGCGTCGTACAAATTCGCATTTTCGCTGTAGAGGAGAGCGGGGCAAAATGGGGCAATGGGGCAAAACGGGGTTTTTGGGCAAAACTACATTTTCCAATCATTTTTGGTTCGGACAAGGTGGCAAAACTGGGCAGAAAAGCCTGATGTATCCGATAGAGCGAATTCGGGTATCCAAAAATTATTGGAAAATTACGTTTTGCCCGAAAACCCCGTTTTGCCCCGTTGCCTCATTTTGCCCCGCTCTACCCTACTTAAAAAAAGATACCGCGTCTTGATCCAGAAATAAAAATATTGCTGCAACTGTTCGACGGTCCGACTCTTTTGTCTCCAAATATATTTATTTCAATGTATCTACAAATTTTACATCCCAGATTAATTGCATACATACCGCACGAAAATAATTGTTGTCCGAGCCCCGTCACACTTATTGTTTTCCAGACTCCACGCAAAGGAATCTTCCGGCAATGAATTTCGTTTCGAGATTACTTTTTATTGTTATTTTTTTTCTCCTTTCGGGACACGATCCTCGAAAGACCTCATGAGGTTGTAAAGCATACCGTTGATAAGCGCGCACGAGTAAACGATATTTTGCCGCGGCTCATCGCATCGTCGGGGCGTAATTAACGGTCTCGCCTCGTACCGATCGTTACCTCGGGGGTGTAATCACCGTGGGAAATTAAGCGAAGCTCCCTCTCTCTGTCCTCACTTCGCTGGCGCGCTCAGTGGAACTTGAGAAAAAGGAACAGACGAGGAGAGGAGTGGGTGTACGGTTGAGCGGAACGCCGAAGCGTTTCGCATTATACGAGCCGTATAGCACGTGCCTCTGATATGTAGGTATTACGGATGGATTTAAAAAAATAAAAAATGTAAAAAAAGAAATAACTATCATCGTATAAAAGTACGGGGTGGAAGGAGGAAAGAACGTTAAAAAGTTTTAGGTAGGCGATTATAGCGAAGGTTATACGAACGCGGCGTTAAAGTTGAAACGATCCTTATACGTCTCCGACTCTATCCACTGAAAACAAAAAGTTGGCACCAAAAAGAGTGGATCTAAGGTAAATTACATAAACTTTCATATTTTCGCTACCTTCGAAAAGTACGATTCGAAGGAAAAAAACATATCTGAGAATGATCCGCAGTGATCCGAATGCCTCGATTTTTATTTCTTTTTTTTTTATCGAGTTACAAAGTATCTTCAAACTCGACTGCTATCGCTGTGAGAACATCGTGAATTTATCGAGGATTTATTTTCATCACCCGAAGCTTGTATAATAAAGTCTGAGAAGCCGAGTTCGGGCCGAGAGGCGCGAGAGGAGAACGGGTCAACTCACTCGCGAGTCGTAAAGTCCCGTCGTAAAATCGCGGCCTAGAAAGCTCGGTGCTAGCGAACAGATAGAGGAATAAGTAGAGCGACGGAGGATCAGTGTTATATACGAGGTGGCATGCGGGAAATACGGATCCTTGGTAGCGGCCAGGCTTTGGTCAAAGGATCTAGAAGTAACCAATATCTGTCCTAAAAAAAATAAAATTGAAAGCAACATTAATAGACCAGTATTTCGAATAACTCGAGACGAAACTCGTAATTAAGGACAATATTTTTTAAATAAATTTTTCGTTATCAGAATATGATAAGATTTTATTAAGTATCGTGTCAATGACGTAAATTCATATTAAAAAAATAAATAAATTTAAAAAAAATGAATGCGGTAGAGCAATGAAGACATTTTCCATCTAGGCGACCCTCCAGATGAGCCCCAGAGCTGAAAAGGTATAGCGGAGAGATAGACGGTTGAGGAGACCGCGGCCGTAAAAGAGGAACTGGAGTGGACGATAGAGCGGGTTTTTTTTTATCCGGCAATTTGACGGGGCTCGTATATAGTTGAGATTTACGAATATTCGAAAGCCCCACCGAGCTCAAGCCACAGCGTTAAAACGACGCGGGTATCCGGTGTGAGGGCGAAGTCGGCAGATAGGCACGGTACACAGATATAATTGACGAATTGATCCGCTTTTCGAAAGTCGACTTCGTGGTCGACGGTCTCTCGTTCCTCCTGCGGAAACTGGTTACCGCGACTCTTAAGCGTCCTTGCAATGCCGACCGACGGCACCAAAACGCGAAGGAGGCACTCGACATACCGCTAAACGTTCAGCCATGTCGGCCGACGTTGTTTCATTAATTATTCAGAATTATGTGGGTACACGAGATTTAGTTTAGACAGATTTTCTCTCCAATGTAACGTGGGAATTATCCAGTTGCAACCGAGTTCTCGGAAAGTTTCGCATTCCATAGCAAACTGGTTCATACGCGAATTCGCTTTTCCGAATGAAAGGCAACACATTACCGAAATTTTTATTGTTATGAAAATTCTTAATTTTGTCTTCTCGCGCTGCGACAAATGTGTAACTTTTAATACAATGAACTCGCCACCGAGACTCTTAAGGAGGGAGTCTCGCTGCGCACTGACTTCGCATAAGTTCGACAACAATAAGAGAAAATTGCAAGTACTTCTTGATGGTGTAAAAATCTTTTACGATTACTTAAAAGTCTGGTGAACAAATTATCTGGCAACAAAACTTTTTTTTTTATGAAAATGATTCGTTTATTTTTCTGAACACGTATGAATTTTTTCAGATTTTTAAGTAATCGTTGATTTTTGTTCTAT
>JAPYZC010003343.1:0-12254 GCA_030522665.1 Ichneumoninae sp. A BG-2022a | reverse complement strand
GTTTGTTATATATATATATATATATATATATATATATATATATATATATATATAAGTTGTTTATGGGTGTTTTTAAAAATTACTATTAGTTTTTATTTATTTATTTATAATTTTAGTATTTTCGCGCTTTGATTATATTATTATTGACTGTACTATAAACGGGGTGAAAAAAAATGTTACAATAATTTAAAAACTCCCGATTACAAAAAGAGTTTAATAAACGAATTTAATTATACGGTGATCGAGTTCTAACTCGATCACCGCAGTGTAGTGTGATATTTGCAAAGTAATATATGTTGGCGATATAATTTTAAAACTATTACATCTCTCAGATACAATTTTCTAATGTTGTGTTTCTCCGATAAGATTTTGTATGTGTGTCGTTGCTCCCCTAAATAATTTGCTTCTTGTCGTTGCTCTGTGGTACTATTTCCTATGTGCCGTTCATCTTCGATATGATTTTTTATGTATCGGTCTTCGTTCACTTTTTTATATGTTGCTCCTCTCTGATACCATTTTCTATGTAATATTGCATCGGTGAGGAATGACACATTAAAAATCGTATCGTAGAGACAGAACATTTAGAAAATTATATCACGGAAATGTATAGATGATAGAATTAAAAGAACAAAATAAACAATATAAAATTATCATTTTTTAAATACTCCCCACTACGAATTACTCGGGAGTTTTTAATAAATCGTCAAAAAATAGTACAAAAAATGGTATCTTCAAAAAGGATGAAATAATTTATGTATGTAACAATTATTAATATTGTTAGTAATCAATAATAGTAATAATTGATAATAAAGAATCATTGTTAAATTAATTAATCGTAACTATATCAATTCGTTTATAATCTTCGCTACAGTCGGTAAATGGCTTTCGAACACGTTCTGTATATCCACACAAATAAACTTGGTAGCAGAATGTTATATATTATACAAATCTGTGGTTCGGGTTTCCCGACAGGTGTGAAGTATGAATGAATTGATATCATTACAATTAATTAGTTGTACAATTATTCTTCATTATTAATTATTACTATTATTGTTTACTGACAATCTTAATAATTGTTGCAAACATAAATTATTTCATCCCTTTTCAAGATACTTTTATTAACCATTTTTTTGTACTTTTTTTTAAGAATATTTTTTTTGCGTTACCTTCGACTTGGTACGATATACCTCATATATATTTTATTTTAACCCGAAAAATGTTTTTTATGTATTGCGTGTATCTTCAAATATTACATGCCTCATGTTTTCTATTCACCACTTGTAATTTCGGTGTAAAGGAGTCAATCTGTGATATAAATTACAATTACAATAAGTTTTTTTCGCAGAGAAGCGTCGAAAGGACTGCAGGGCGATCATCTGGGCTCCGCACAGGAGAAAGCTGCCCTGTACTACGATCTGCTAGACCAGCATGCGGGTGAAAAACGCAGGCCTCCTTCCGCGGAGTACGAAGAACTTCGGAGGAGCATAGCTAACAATGTTCAAGAGATGTGGTAAGCACTGCGGGCGAATTTATTTATTTCCATTGATGGAAGTTGTTTCTTTTCATATTCAGATTTATTTCGCAAAAATTGTAACGTTAGGACCCAGGGTGAGGGTGCGGATGTTAAAATTAGCAGAACAAGTAATACTAATAGGGAAAGAGTGAAACAAAGAAAAAATGAATACATTACCTTGTGAAATATACTCTACCACACGTTCAAAGAAATGTTTTATCCACACAGTTAAAGTTGAGATTTGCTTTGCATACATTGTAATGATACATTGTAATGCCGAGATGTTAAGCAGCGCGAATAATAGTATAGTATAATATATAGTATAGTATAATATAGTATGAGAAATATACTATCACACGCCAAGAAAAAAAAAGGTTGGATCAACCGAAGATTCGAGCAGGGTCGTTCAAATTAATATTTTAATGGAACAGCTAAAAGATTGATTAGTTCAACAATTTTCTTTGACGCATTAAAATATTTTGTTCTACCAACGAAATATTTATTTGAGCCGTTTTTTATGAATGGATTATTCAATCATTTAAACGATCTTTTTTTCCGCAGGTATTACGTTTACGCTCAACTCAGCAAGATGAAGAAAAATGTCGATGACATGGCGCTCGAACAGCGCGAGAAGGATGTCGACGAGGCTCTCCAGATGGTCTGGGAGCACAAGAAATCGCTGATAAACGATTTGGACAAGCTAGCGAAAGCCGACGGCCACCAGGAATGGAGAGAAAAGGAAGCTAAAGACTTATCTGACTTAGTGCAAAGACGATTTAGGTAGACGGCCGATTATGAGGATATTCACGATTACTCGAAGGCTGTGCTGTGCTATAAAAATTTGTAACGAATGTAACATATGTTTCCTCATTTTTTCCAACAGGTATCTGCAAAATCCGAGCGACTGTAGCAAAGCGAGAAAATTAATATGTAACCTGAACAAGGGCTGTGGCTTCGGTTGTCAGATCCATCACTTGACGTACTGTTTCCTCGTGGCGTACGGCACGGAGCGAACATTGATACTGAAATCTCGTGGCTGGCGTTACCATAAAGACGGCTGGGAGTCGGTATTCAAGCCCGTGAGCGACACGTGTCTATCGACGGGTGGAGCGTCGCACAGCAACTGGCCGGGCGATGCGACGAAGCAAGTCGTATCTCTGCCGATAGTCGACAACGTTTATCCGAAGCCGAAATTTCAACCGCCCAGCGTGCCGGCCGACATAGCCCCAAGGCTGGAGAAAATTCACGGTCATCCTCTAGTATGGTGGGTCGGTCAGGTGCTCAAGTATCTCATGCGTCCGCAGGAAAACGTGAAGAATCTTCTCGAAAACTCGAAGGAGAAGCTCGGCTTCGAGAAGCCGATCGTCGGTATTCACGTGCGAAGAACCGACAAGGTCGGCACCGAGGCGGCTTTTCACGACATAGACGAGTACATGGTCAAGGTCGACCAATACTTCAATCAGCTCGAGAATCCACCGCCGGTCAGAAGAGTATTCGTCGCCAGTGATGATCCCAAAGTAATAACGAACGCTAGAAAACGTTATCCGAAATACGAGATAATCGGCGATCCGGAAGTAGCCGAAACTGCCTCGGTCTCGCGAAGATACTCGGGCTCGTCGCTGCAAGGTATCATCGTCGACATTCATCTGCTCTCCCAGTCGGACTACCTGGTTTGCACGTTCAGCTCCCAAGTTTGTCGCGTTGCCTACGAGCTCATGCAGACCTACTACACCGACGCTTACGACAGATTCGCGTCGCTCGACGATATTTATTACTACGGAGGACAGAATCCCCACCCTCACGTAGCGATCCACGATCACAAGCCTCGCAGAACGGGCGAGCTTGAACTTCGGGTCGGTGACTTGATCGAGGTTTACGGCAATCACTGGGACGGCTTCTCGAAGGGACGAAACACGAGGACCAGCATGACTGGCCTCTATCCTAGCTTCAAAGTTAAAAATCCCGCAGCCGCGGTCGAATTTCCAGTATATCCTAACGTTCCGATGGTGGAGAATAAAAATTCATAAGGTAAATAGACGTAGGGGAATCGTTGATTCAATCAGAGATTTTTATCGAGGGTTTGGTAATTGGAGGGGGGGGGGGGGGGACAGGAAAAGGATCTTTGTTGTTTTAGATCTTAACGCGCTATACTTTTCTTCGACCTGTGAAACTTTCCGAATTTCATCATGCAGACTATGTATTATAATGATAATACTATTATATTAAGCGTAAGAAGGAGAAACCAAGGGACTGAACGAGTTAGACTAGTTGCTGAGTAAACTTAGAGACAGATGATATTTTTTAATGATGTCTGTGCCAATCGAGCGGAGCAGCGTTTCGTAAGACACAAACGATAAAATAACTCTCGGCTGCCATTTTTCGGAATATCATGACAAAAAAAAGAAGAAAAAAACACGCAAAGCAGTACCCGTCACTCGCACTAAAAACATCGTACAATTGGAACGACATTCACAATTTCTAATAACATTTACAACGAGATCAAACACATTGTCAACGACACAAATAGTATATCTCTTGATAAATTTTCACGCGGACACTCAAAAAAAAAAAAAAAAAAACAGAAATGTCAGATTACTTCTACTATTACCGTACCGTAAAGTTTTTGGCGAAACAAATATATTTCAGACAAATCGATGGTTCGTCGACTCCTAATCGATATAAAACGCGTAGCACCAAATTGTACCCAAAAAAAAAAAAAAAAAATCTCTTATAGTAACACGAGTGTATTTTCAAATTTTGAGTGTGGACAGCGAGCTGGGCTTGTGGCCTATCTTAAAATAAATATGAACGGGTGTCTCACCCTACGTATTATATACATATTGTAATATATTTTATACGACAAAAGAAAAAGAAACTTAAATGAGAATTGTTATCATATCGTAAGATTGAACTTAGTTTTTAATAATACATATTTAATTACCCGAAAGCGAAATATGTGAGTTTTCATTTTTTACTCGCGTAGTAAGAATTGATACCAGAAAACGACCGTGCGCATGCGCAATCACGTTATTATAGCAAAAACGCCGAATCGAAAGCACCTCAGCTGAGCTCCGAGAGGGTAAATTTGACGTCTGTCGATCGACGTTGGCCGTCAAGTCGCGGATGTTACTTTGCCCAGAAACAAAAGTTATTTGTTTCAACAAGCAACAAAAATTTGATTCATCGTCAAGGTTAGAAGAAATCTCGTTTGAGATGTCGCAAATTTTTCGTACCGTCAAGCCGAAAATGATTCAAATTTGAAAATTCTACGGAAGTCACAGGTAACACAAAAAAGAAAGAATATGCAACATATAGGTTTGCAAAACATTGTGTCTCATCTCTTAACGATTAGCGTTCGTACGACGCATTAAGCCGAATAATTTGAATTACATACATGTTTCGTGGTATATGTTTCGTTGCCTTCATGATAAGCACAGTATGTCCATAAACCCGCTATATTCCGCAAAACACACAAACAAACGATTACTAGACACGCGAGAAATCTCTTATAATAACACACGTGTATTTTGAAATTTTAAGCGCGGACAGCGAGTTGACTTGCGGCCTATCTTTAAATAAATATGAAGGAGTATCCCACCCTACGTATTATATACATATTGCAACATATTTTATACTACAAAAAGAAAATAACAAATAAAAAAACCTTAGTTTTTAATATTACATATGAAATTATCCGAAAGAAAAACATGTGAATTTTATTTTTTGACTCGCGTAGTGTCGACTTATCGAAACAGTGTATATTGGCTGATCCCGAAAGGGAAAATTTCACGTCAGTCGTTCGACGATGGGCGTCAGGTTGGTGATGTTACTTCGCGCAACAACAAAATCTATTTGATTCATCGTCAAGGATCGAAGAAAACTCGTTTAAGATGTCGCAAATTTTTCGTGTCGTCAGGCCGGAGATGATTCAAATGTGTAGAATCTACGGAAGTCACAGGTAAGACAAAAAAGAAAGAATATGCAACGTATAGGTTTGCAAAACGTCATCCTCATCTCTTAGTCACTAGCGTTCGTACGACGCATTAAGCTGAACAATTTGAATTACATGTTTCATAATATCTTTCGTTGCCTTCGTGATACGCACGCGATCTCAAGTAACCCGTGATATTCCGCAATAAAAGCCGCAAACAAAAGCACACTTGATTCGCGGGAACACGATGCGTATGAAACGAACAATGAAACACCCATCCTAACCTCATTATCGTCCAGCCCGTGTAAATAACAATAAAAACTTGGCAACGAAACGAACAAAAAATCCGATTTTTGTTAAAGAAATCTGCACAGCCATTACGAGACTCTTCGTCTGTCGCCGGACGCGACACAAAAAGATATTCGTCATGCGTTCGTTAAACTTTCCAAAGAAGTGAGTGGGGAAAATGAACAAAAAACCGACCACGCTTGTCGGACGCTCTCCGCTGGATGGAAGTGTCGGAAGTTCCGCGATGATATATCGTCCCTCCCATTGTAGATGCATCCCGACACGAGTAAAAAATCTAGTCACGAAGATTTCGTGAAAGTAAACGAAGCTTACAAGGTGCTGAGTAAGGAACATACCAGAAGGAGGTATGACATGGAAATGCAAAATCGAGGACCCAACGGACGTCCCATTAGGGTGTACGTATCCAGGAAATGCAAGCAAAATAATAAACGCTTAGGGACAAAATCATAAAAAAATCATGTAAATAAAACTGGATCGCAATTGCACGTTAACCTTTGTTAAAGATATATTTAACGTAACCAACTTGAGTAACAGTAACGAGTCAAAATAATTTGATCAACTAGAAAATAATTCAAACACTTCATTGAAGACAATCATTTCCCGTTTTTTACTTGTCCCAACTTCCAGGTTTTGTTTTGGGACTGTAGTAATAAATTTTGTTACCAAGAAAATGAGAACGTCACAGACAATTTGGTTCAGCAATGGCATTTGAAAATTGCGACGAGTAATAAATGTAAAAACATTGCCTTCCATGAACAGCGTTACAGAATTATTATTGATCGATAATCGATAATTAATTATTGCTGAGCGAGAATAAATAAATAATTAATATTGGTCAAAAGTAAATAATTACATTATTGTTGATCTATAATCAATAATTAATTATTATTGATTGATATAATTATTGATATTGATAATTGATTGATCGAAATAATAACGTTATTATTCATCGATATTCAAAGATCGATAAAATTGTTTCACTTTATTGGTGTTCCTCAATTGGCTTTCCGTCAAATATTCGAACCCCAAGTAACGCAATAGCGCTCAATCTTCATTTGGACGATTTTTCGGTCCCTCGACCGTCTGGAACGTTATTGACGAACAAACCCTTTTATTCAGGGTTTATTATGACCCGGACGTAAGAGGGTGGTATCCACGGCCTACAGTGCATCCTCGAGGCCCCAATGACTCTAATTTCTACAGCGTTAAAGGGGTTAAACGGGTCTCCAATGTGACGGTCGCCCTGCTGTGCATCATCCTATCAGCGTTCGGCATTGTCGCTCAAGTAGTCGCTGTAAGCAGGTCTGTCGTACTACGGAATAAACTGCTCGCCGAGAGCTCCAAGTACGCCGAGGAGTACAAAAACGTTCGTACGGAAGCCCAAAGCAAGGATCACGAGCAGCAAATCGCCGACTTCGAGGAGAAACTCGCGGCGAGCGACGTCGACACTGGTATCGGCCTGCATAGTTAACGAACCGCTCCGTTAACCGGACGCACATAGTACAATCGAACGATCCATAATTTCATTACTTTTTTTTTTTTTTTTGCTGTAAAATGAATATGTGATGTAATGTTTATTTTTTAAAACAAGAGATTTAAACCAACGTCGTCTGTTTGTCCGTTATCGGTGGATTTCTTCGGATTATCTCGAGTACAATTAAGTTTACAGTGATACATACGTTCTATGTCCATTCGCAAAGAGAGCTAACGAAAACGCAACAATACAATGGCATCACTCTGGGTGCGTTCTTGAATGCAGTTCTGCTCTGTTCTGATAGGTCCGTAAATATTCGAGATGTATTCTCATGTATGCGCAGCTGAAATAGGCGTTCTTATATTTCAGTTTGCTTTCCGTTCAGGGTTTAGTTTTTACATGAATCTCCTCTGATAAGTTTTATTTTGTTATCAACTCGCTCTAAATGTATCCTGCGGAAAGCATTGGATGTTTGATGATTTAAGAAATCCACTAGCAGTGGACAGTCAGAAATATAAGAAACTCATCAGAATATAAGAACTGAGCAGATCTACATTCAAGAACGCCCCCTCTGGTTTTAACCACTAAAAAACGATTACAGTTGTCGGTTATAGTCGAATCTTTGGGTTTTTAATAGTATTGTCGCGATTTCGTGAATAAATACAGACTCGAAATTTAAATCACATGCGATATTCGATAAATAGGGGTAAAAGGTTTGCGCCACGGTTCGTGGTATCGGTACCATAAAACGATGACTTTTACCCAACACGCTTCGAAGGTGGGAATTTGGTACATGATCGCATTGATGTTTTTCTTCTTTTGATCCACACAAGGTTTTTAATAGTATTGTTGTGATTTCTTGAATAAATACAAACTCGAGATTTATATTACATGCGATTTTCGATAAACAGGGGAAAAAATTCGCGCCACGGTTCGTGATATCGGTAAAATAAAATGATGACTTTTATCCAAGACGGTTTGGAGGTGGGAGCTTGGTGCACGATCGCATACATTTTTTTTTCTTCTCTTGAGCAATTGCAAGAGTTACACAATTATTCGGTATAATAAAATTAACTTTACAAAAGTTTGATGGAGAGACGGGTTTTCGTTACTGTTACAATTTAACAGATTTCTTCTCGGCGTCTAAATCACCCATTTCCTCTTCTGTTCTGGCGATCCTCGCACATCGTTGAAAAAAACGGTATCTTCCTCAGTGATCGCTCTCGTCACTCGCCGTTTTCTCGGTTAATTTTTTCACATAAGTCATTACCGACACGTGAGGTTTTGCCGGTGAGAATACCGGCGCACCATTCTCATCGAGGTAGTCGGTATATTTGAGCTCGTAAACCGGTTCGAAACCGTATCTCTTGCATAGCTTGCCGGAGAATAGGGACGTGCAATCCGATCGGATCATGTGAAAGCCCAACTCGTGAGCAATCTCTCTGTAAATTAATATTATTATCGTGGATTACTTCATTGTTTTGAACGCGAAGGAAAAAAATTACCCCGTTGCAGAAATTCACCATGGTGTACACAGAAAAAAAATGGTTTCGTTTCTCCAACAGAATGTGGGTCGTTAATAATTTATTTTTGCTGCAGCAAAAAAGTTTGCTTCACATTAGTAATAGTATATTGTGCAACAAGGGTCGAAAGTTGTCAATTGCGACGAGTGTGACGTTTGCGGCCCGAGCGAAGTGAGGACTGCAATCACACGAGTCGCAATCGCCAATTCGACCTTCGTTACACATAATATTTTTTGTTACAAGTGCATGAATCTGCGGCAATTGGAATGGCAGTCGCGCGAGACGAATACTGAAAAGTGAGGTTATATCTCCAGAGACGAAAACGTAAAAAGTAAACTCTCAAGGGACGAAAGTGAACGAAATGCGAACTGCGCATGCCCGACTCTGTCATTTCACCACAGTCTCGCGGGCCACTTTCGGCTCGCAAGACTGCCATGTAAAGTGCCGCGTGTCATGCACGTGTGACAAAAATACATTTGTTGCTACAAACAAAATGTGCTGCTTATAGTGAGTAAATTTGCTGCTTACGACAAAAAAATTGCTTGTACAGCTAAAATGCAGCTGTAAAAGCAGCTTGCCTTTGCATAAAAAAATTTGCTTTTACAGATAAAACTTTGCTTTTTTGCAACGAAATTTGGCTTTTTACAAGTAAAAATTGGCTTTTACAAGTAAAAATTGACTTTCACAACTAAAAATTGTTTTTTACAACTAAAAAATTGGTTTTTACAACTACAAAATTGGTTTTCACAACTAAAAATTGGTGCTACAGCAAAAAATATGCTCCTGCAGAAAACAAAATGTGGTTCACAGCTAAACAGTTCTGTTGTTTCTATATTTACTCGACAAATTAGTTGCCTGAACAAAATTCTTGTTCCAAAAAATGTATTTCTCTCCCTGCATAAACTCGAGCGATTATCCGAAGAGAAGATTGTTCTGTACTTACACAGTCTTCTCGATGAGAGCCCCGGCAACTCCTCGACCCCTCCAATTACTGTCCACCGATATGATCCTGATCTCAAGGACCTTCTGACCCGGATATCTCGCCGGTATGGCCGCGCTCTTGTCCACGTGATGAAGCAGTCTCAGTATCTTTCGGAATTTCGGATTTTTGCAGCTGTCTATGTATTCGGGCTCTCCCTCTTCCGGTGGTTCCATTTTACCTGCATTTTTTTCGCAAACAAAGGAATACCAATATCGACGTTCAATTACATGTATCTGGTTAAACGATCGTCGGTTCTATTGTGTCCGCCTGCCTCGATTCGAATGTCGAGCGTGTGCGCTAAATCACGAGTTTATACATGCATATATTTGTATTGGAGGTGATATAAAAAAAATTACATTTAGCGACGGAGACAAGATCCAAGGCTCAGGAACCGGCAGCAGGGTGAGGTTGCCTCGAGGACGCAAAGTACAATGCTTGCGACACAACCGACGACAATCGTCCGTGGGCTCTCTTTTTTCCTGCATTTTTCATTTATTTTTTTTTCTTTGTACCGATGCAATTTATGTGCGCATGGATATAACTTTATCGAGCTGTGCTCTCGATCATTATTCGCATAATACAGGTTACGCCCAGGTAAATGACTATGCGTCAACGAATGTCCGACGATAATCGCGGTGAACGGATCGCGTTTTGCGAGCTCATTGTACGTAAAGGCGGATCGAGTGAACAAAAAGAGTAGGAAAAAAAAATAATGCATAGAAAAAGCGTAGGTACGAACGAAAGGACAACGGTCGCACGGAACACGAAGCTGTTGTGTACGTGCAGACACGTTGAACAAGACATCCACCTCGAGAACTAATTGAATGGGTCGTTAAAAAACATTTAATAAGCTATTATACCATAAAATGAAATTTATGAGGAAAAAAAGGAAAAGATTTTTTTGAAGCAGAAATTATAAGTAAAAGATACTAGTTTCAAGGATCGCCGACGTTGGAATGACTCTAGCCGAAAACTTATGTCGGATTACGTGACCAGGATCATTTTTTGGGAGCATTTGATTCCGTTAAAAAAATTAAATATATATTTTTTGTATCGCGTTCTTAATCGTCCTGCAACGGCGCGATGAATCCATTTTGCACCTCCATCGACAGTGCTATACGGTAAAAGAGGTCCGTACTTTTGACAAACATTTTTTTGTCCGCAAACGTTCACAATTCCCTTTTTTTGTTAATTTTACAAAAAATTGTTGTAAAGCTAACAAACTTTTTAATCAACCTACATCTTTTTGTACAATAAACAACATGTTTGTGTAAAAGAAACAATATCGTTCCGTAAAATTAACGGGAGAATAATTGTAGATGTTTATGGACGAGAAACGTTGGTACCTAACTTACGTAGTTATCGACTTATAATAGGCACCCGAGTTCTTCTATCTTGTGAATAAATAAATAAACAAATTTTACTCTTGGTACTGGTGTAACAGACATTTACAAAACGTCTGTTGCTCCTTGTATTTTTTTTTCAACGTACACTAAATAATAATAATAATGCACCTCGTAACTAACCAATCTTAAATGGGATTCCTATAATTGACTCACTTAAAATCGATTGTGTAACCGTTCGATAAAATCAATAAAGATACGACAACTAAAATCATTTTAATGATAAATGCGACTAATGAGTCGGTAGGTGGTGGGTCCTTTCACGTACTCTCGGGGTTCAACAGCTCCGATAAATTATTTTCATAACACTTAATTCTGTCGACTGTTGAAAAGTACTTATTAGCCGGATATTTGTGTGATTCGTCCACCGAGTATGCGGCAAGGTGTTTCTATAACCTCTGTTGTGGCCCACAACGATTACCGTAAGGTTCCTCGACGGTTGCGCATGCGCCGTGATTCAACTCGACGACCACCGCGACGATTAATCTAATCGAGTTCGTACGATCGGCTATCGACGATTTTTCCTTGCTCCCTTGCTCGCGGGTGCAGAGCATGATTAATGAGCCAGATCGCAGTTAAGACAAGTCGACTGCCGGTGCAAATTATTATACACTTCGTGTATGTATCAAACAAGCTGTAACATGTGGAACACGTTAAGAATCACGTAACAGCCTGCTGTAACGTCAAAGTCTCGGCGATACGCTAATAAACTTTCCAGCGCGATGAAGGGTACATAAAATCATGAAAAATTGATCTGTCGATCAATTTAATAACATATGTACTTTTTTGTTGTCCCTTCTAAGTATCCTTTTGTCCCGGGCGTGGCAATTGCCAGCTTAACCGTGCCAGATATGCAGATAATGTAATTACCTAGTCATTAGCAATCGATGAACCGCATCCACGGGCTCGCAACTAACCGGATAACCGAATGAAACATTACTGCGGCCGGAGCTCTTGCGACATTATTACATCAAGGCGCGTCCACGATCGATTGACAAATTTTCGACAATGGAACGTCCTTACACACACACACACACACACACACACACACACACACACACACACACACACACACACACACACACACACACACACACACACACACACACACACACACAC